>JAQQFT010000333.1:0-30067 GCA_029582265.1 Zoroaster sp. YZ-2022 | reverse complement strand
CAAATTAAAAAAGTATGGTGTTTTTCTGAAAGGGAGAACCTACGCTTTAATTTAGATATAAAATTATCGACCTCCTTGAAAACTTTAAAAGTTATTCCCAACCATAGAATTTGTTTTTTGTAACACTGTATAGTGCTGTATTGTTTGCGGTGAAACCGCATGCAAGTTGACAGTATTTTACAGAGGGCTATGTGTCCATGGAGGCCGTTTAAGGTACGAAATAATTATCCAAATTCAAAAAGTATGGTGTTTTTCTGAAAGGGAGAACCTACGCTTTAATTTAGATATAAAATTATCGGCCTCCTTGAAAACTTTAAAGTTATTCCCAACCATAGAAATGTTTTTGTAACACTGTATAGTGCTGTATTGTTTGCGGTGAAACCGCATGCAAGTTGACAGTATTTTACAGAGGGCTATGTGTCCATGGAGGCCGTTTAAGGTACGAAATAATTATCCAAATTCAAAAGTATGGTGTTTTCTGAAAAGGGGAGAACCTAAGCTTTAATTTAGATATAAAATTATCGACCTCCCTTGAAAACTTTAAAGTTATTCCCAACCATAGAAATGTTTTTTGTAACACTGTATAGTGCTGTATTGTTTGCGGTGAAACCGCATGCAAGTTGACAGTATTTTACAGAGGGCTATGTGTCCATGGAGGCCGTTTAAGGTACGAAATAATTATCCAAATTCAAAAGTATGGTTTTTTCTGAAAGGGAGAACCTAACGCTTTAATTTAGATATAAAATTATCGGCCTCCCTTGAAAACTTTAAAAGTTATTCCCAACCATAGAAATGTTTTTTGTAACACTGTATAGTGCTGTATTGTTTGCGGTGAAACCGCATGCAAGTTGACAGTATTTTACAGAGGGCTATGTGTCCATGGAGGCCGTTTAAGGTACGAAATAATTATCCAAATTCAAACGTATGGTGTTTTTCAGAAAGGGGAGAACCTAAGCTTTAAAGTAGATATAAAATTATCGGCCTCCTTGAAAACTTTAACA
The DNA here is from genome assembly GCA_029582265.1 of Zoroaster sp. YZ-2022. Lineage (NCBI taxonomy): Eukaryota > Metazoa > Echinodermata > Asteroidea > Forcipulatida > Zoroasteridae > Zoroaster > Zoroaster sp. YZ-2022. Next base: position 29,066 of record JAQQFT010000333.1, on the reverse strand, counting down.
GTCATTCCCAACCATAGAAATGTTTTTTGTAACACTGTATAGTGCTGTTTTGTTTGCGGTGAAACCGCATGCAAGTTGACTGTATTTTACAGAGGGCTATGTGTCCATGGAGGCCGTTTAAGGTACGAAATAATTATCCAAATTCAAAAGTATGGTGTTTTTCTGAAAGGGGAGAACCTAAGCTTTAATTTAGATATAAAATTATCGGCCTCCCTTGAAAACTTTAAAGTTATTCCCAACCATAGAAATGTTTTTGTAACACTGTATAGTGCTGTATTGTTTGCGGTGAAACCGCATGCAAGTTGACAGTATTTTACAGAGGGCTATGTGTCCATGGAGGCCGTTTAAGGTACGAAATAATTATCCAAATTCAAAAGTATTGGGTGTTTTCTGAAAGGGAGAACCTAAGCTTTAATTTAGATATAAAATTATCGGCCTCCTTGAAAACTTTAAAAGTTATTCCCAACCATAGAAATGTTTTTTGTAACACTGTATAGTGCTGTATTGTTTGCGGTGAAACCGCATGCAAGTTGACAGTATTTTACAGAGGGCTATGTGTCCATGGAGGCCGTTTAAGGTACGAAATAATTATCCAAATTCAAAAGTATGGTGTTTTCTGAAAGGGAGAACCTAAGCTTTAATTTAGATATAAAATTATCGGCCTCCTTGAAAACTTTAAAGTTATTCCCAACCATAGAAATGTTTTTTGTAACACTGTATAGTGCTGTATTGTTTGCGGTGAAACCGCATGCAAGTTGACAGTATTTTACAGAGGGCTATGTGTCCATGGAGGCCGTTTAAGGTACGAAATAATTATCCAAAATTCAAAAGTATGGTGTTTTTCTGAAAGGGAGAACCTAAGCTTTAATTTAGATATAAAATTATCGGCCTCCCTTGAAAACTTTAAAAGTTATTCCCAACCATAGAAATGTTTTTGTAACACTGTATAGTGCTGTATTGTTTGCGGTGAAACCGCATGCAAGTTGACAGTATTTTACAGAGGGCTATGTGTCCATGGAGGCCGTTTAAGGTACGAAATAATTATCCAAATTCAAAAGTATGGTGTTTTCTGAAAGGGAGAACCTAAGCTTTAATTTAGATATAAAATTATCGGCCTCCCTTGAAAACTTTAAAGTTATTCCCAACCATAGAAATGTTTTTGTAACACTGTATAGTGCTGTATTGTTTGCGGTGGAACCGCATGCAAGTTGACAGTATTTTACAGAGGGCTATGTGTCCATGGAGGCCGTTTAAGGTACGAAATAATTATCCAAATTCAAAAGTATGGTGTTTTTCTGAAAGGGAGAACCTAAGCTTTAATTTAGATATAAAATTATCGGCCTCCTTGAAAACTTTAAAAGTTATTCCCAACCATAGAAATGTTTTTTTGTAACACTGTATAGTGCTGTATTGTTTGCGGTGGAACCGCATGCAAGTTGACAGTATTTTACAGAGGGCTATGTGTCCATGGAGGCCGTTTAAGGTACGAAATAATTATCCAAATTCAAAAGTATGGTGTTTTTCTGAAAGGGAGAACCTAGCTTTAATTTAGATATAAAATTATCGGCCTCCTTGAAAACTTTAAAAGTTATTCCCAACCATAGAAATGTTTTTGTAACACTGTATAGTGCTGTATTGTTTGCGGTGAAACCGCATGCAAGTTGACAGTATTTTACAGAGGCTATGTGTCCATGGAGGCCGTTTAAGGTACGAAATAATTATCCAAATTCAAAAGTATGGTGTTTTCTGAAAGGGAGAACCTAAGCTTTAATTTAGATATAAAATTATCGGCCTCCTTTGAAAACTTTAAAGTTATTCCCAACCATAGAAATGTTTTTTGTAACACTGTATAGTGCTGTATTGTTTGCGGTGAAACCGCATGCAAGTTGACAGTATTTTACAGAGGCTATGTGTCCATGGAGGCCGTTTAAGGTACGAAATAATTATCCAAATTCAAAAGTATGGTGTTTTCTGAAAGGGAGAACCTAAGCTTTAATTTAGATATAAAATTATCGGCCTCCCTTGAAAACTTTAAAGTTATTCCCAACCATAGAAATGTTTTTGTAACACTGTATAGTGCTGTATTGTTTGCGGTGAAACAGCATGCTAGTTGTCAGTACTTTACAGAGGGCTACGTTTCCTTGGAGGCCGTTTAAGGTACGAAATAATTATCCAAATTCAAAAGTATGGTGTTTTTCTGAAAGGGGAGAATCTAAGCTTTAATTTAGATATAAAATTATCGGCCTCCTTGAAAACTTTAAAGTTATTCCCAACCATAGAAATGTTTTTTGTAACACTGTATAGTGCTGTATTGTTTGCGGTGAAACCGCATGCAAGTTGACAGTATTTTACAGAGGGCTATGTGTCCATGGAGGCCGTTTAAGGTACGAAATAATTATCCAAATTCAAAAGTATGGTGTTTTCTGAAAGGGAGAACCTAAGCTTTAATTTAGATATAAAATTATCGACCTCCCTTGAAAACTTTAAAGTTATTCCCAACCATAGAAATGTTTTTTGTAACACTGTATAGTGCTGTATTGTTTGCGGTGAAACCGCATGCAAGTTGACAGTATTTACAGAGGGCTATGTGTCCATGGAGGCCGTTTAAGGTACGAAATAATTATCCAAATTCAAAAGTATGGTGTTTTTCTGAAAGGGAGAACCTAAGCTTTAATTTAGATATAAAATTATCGGCCTCCCTTTGAAAACTTTAAAGTTATTCCCAACCATAGAAATGTTTTTTGTAACACTGTATAGTGCTGTATTGTTTGCGGTGAAACCGCATGCAAGTTGACAGTATTTTACAGAGGGCTATGTGTCCATGGAGGCCGTTTAAGGTACGAAAATAATTATCCAAATTCAAAAGTATGGTGTTTTTCTGAAAGGGAGAACCTAAGCTTTAATTTAGATATAAAATTATCGGCCTCCTTGAAAACTTTAAAGTTATTCCCAACCATAGAAATGTTTTTGTAACACTGTATAGTGCTGTATTGTTTGCGGTGAAACCGCATGCAAGTTGACAGTATTTTACAGAGGGCTATGTGTCCATGGAGGCCGTTTAAGGTACGAAATAATTATCCAAATTCAAAAGTATGGTGTTTTCTGAAAGGGAGAACCTAAGCTTTAATTTAGATATAAAATTATCGGCCTCCTTGAAAACTTTAAAGTTATTCCCAACCATAGAAATGTTTTTGTAACACTGTATAGTGCTGTATTGTTTGCGGTGAAACCGCATGCAAGTTGACGGTATTTTACAGAGGGCTATGTGTCCATGGAGGCCGTTTAAGGTAGGAAATAATTATCCAAATTCAAAAGTATGGTGTTTTTCTGAAAGCGGAGAACCTAAGCTTTAATTTAGATATAAAATTAGCGGCCTCCCTTGAAAACTTTAAAAGTTATTCCCAACCATAGAAATGTTTTTTTGTAACACTGTATAGTGCTGTATTGTTTGCGGTGAAACCGCATGCAAGTTGACGGTATTTTACAGAGGGCTATGTGTCCATGGAGGCCGTTTAAGGTACGAAATAATTATCCAAATTCAAAAGTATGGTGTTTTCTGAAAGGGAGAACCTAAGCTTTAATTTAGATATAAAATTATCGGCCTCCTTGAAAACTTTAAAGTTATTCCCAACCATAGAAATGTTTTTTTGTAACACTGTATAGTGCTGTATTGTTTGCGGTGAAACCGCATGCAAGTTGACAGTATTTTACAGAGGGCTATGTGTCCATGGAGGCCGTTTAAGGTACGAAATAATTATCCAAATTCAAAAGTATGGTGTTTTTCTGAAAGGGAGAACCTAAGCTTTAATTTAGATATAAAATTATCGGCCTCCTTGAAAACTTTAAAGTTATTCCCAACCATAGAAATGTTTTTGTAACACTGTATAGTGCTGTATTGTTTGCGGTGAAACCGCATGCAAGTTGACAGTATTTTACAGAGGCTATGTGTCCATGGAGGCCGTTTAAGGTACGAAATAATTATCAAAATTCAAAAGTATGGTGTTTTTCTGAAAGGTGAGAACCTAAGCTTTAATTTAGATATAAAATTATCGACCTCCCTTGAAAACTTTAAAAGTTATTCCCAACCATAGAAATGTTGTTTTTTGTAACACTGTATAGTGCTGTATTGTTTGCGGTGAAACCGCATGCAAGTTGACGGTATTTTACAGAGGGCTATGTGTCCATGGAGGCCGTTTAAGGTACGAAATAATTATCCAAATTCAAAAGTATTGGGTTTTTCTGAAAGGGAAGAACCTAAGCTTTAATTTAGATATAAAATTATCGGCCTCCCTTGAAAACTTTAAAAGTTATTCCCAACCATAGAAATGTTTTTTGTAACACTGTATAGTGCTGTATTGTTTGCGGTGAAACCGCATGCAAGTTGACAGTATTTTACAGAGGGCTATGTGTCCATGGAGGCCGTTTAAGGTACGAAATAATTATCCAAATTCAAAAGTATGGTGTTTTTCTGAAAGGGAGAACCTACGCTTTAATTTAGATATAAAATTATCGGCCTCCTTGAAAACTTTAAAGTTATTCCCAACCATAGAAATGTTTTTTGTAACACTGTATAGTGCTGTATTGTTTGCGGTGAAACCGCATGCAAGTTGACAGTATTTTACAGAGGGCTATGTGTCCATGGAGGCCGTTTAAGGTACGAAATAATTATCCAAATTCAAAAGTATGGTTTTTTCTGAAAGGGAGAACCTAAGCTTTAATTTAGATATAAAATTATCGGCCTCCTTGAAAACTTTAAAAGTTATTCCCAACCATAGAAATGTTTTTTTGTAACACTGTATAGTGCTGTATTGTTTGCGGTGAAACCGCATGCAATTTGACAGTATTTTACAGAGGGCTATGTGTCCATGGAGGCCGTTTAAGGTACGAAATAATTATCCAAAATCAAAAGTATGGTGTTTTTCTGAAAGGGGAGAACCTAAGCTTTAATTTAGATATAAAATTATCGACCTCCTTGAAAACTTTAAAAGTTATTCCCAACCATAGAAATGTTTTTTGTAACACTGTATAGTTCTGTATTGTTTGCGGTGAAACCGCATGCAATTTGACAGTATTTTACAGAGGGCCATGTGTCCATGGAGGCCGTTTAAGGTACGAAATAATTATCCAAATTCAAAAGTATTGGGTTTTTCTGAAGGGGAGAACCTAAGCTTTAATTTAGATATAAAATTATCGGCCTCCTTGAAAACTTTAAAGTTATTCCCAACCATAGAAATGTTTTTGTAACACTGTATAGTGCTGTATTGTTTGCGGTGAAACCGCATGCAAGTTGACAGTATTTTACAGAGGGCTATGTGTCCATGGAGGCCGTTTAAGGTACGAAATAATTATCCAAATTCAAAAGTATGGTGTTTTTCTGAAAGGGAGAACCTAAGCTTTAATTTAGATATAAAATTATCGGCCTCCTTGAAAACTTTAAAGTTATTCCCAACCATAGAAATGTTTTTGTAACACTGTATAGTGCTGTATTGTTTGCGGTGAAACCGCATGCAAGTTGACAGTATTTTACAGAGGCTATGTGTCCATGGAGGCCGTTTAAGGTACGAAATAATTATCCAAATTCAAAAGTATGGTGTTTTTCTGAAAGGGAGAACCTAAGCTTTAATTTAGATATAAAATTATCGGCCTCCTTGAAAACTTTAAAGTTATTCCCAACCATAGAAATGTTTTTTGTAACACTGTATAGTGCTGTATTGTTTGCGGTGAAACCGCATGCAAGTTGACAGTATTTTACAGAGGGCTATGTGTCCATGGAGGCCGTTTAAGGTACGAAATAATTATCCAAATTCAAAAGTATGGTGTTTTTTCTGAAAGGGAGAACCTAAGCTTTAATTTAGATATAAAATTATCGGCCTCCTTGAAAACTTTAAAAGTTATTCCCAACCATAGAAATGTTTTTTGTAACACTGTATAGTGCTGTATTGTTTGCGGTGAAACCGCATGCAAGTTGACAGTATTTTACAGAGGGCTATGTGTCCATGGAGGCCGTTTAAGGTACGAAATAATTATCCAAATTCAAAAGTATGGTGTTTTCTGAAAGGGAGAACCTAAGCTTTAATTTAGATATAAAATTATCGACCTCCTTGAAAACTTTAAAGTTATTCCCAACCATAGAAATGTTTTTTGTAACACTGTATAGTGCTGTATTGTTTGCGGTGAAACCGCATGCAAGTTGACAGTATTTTACAGAGGGCTATGTGTCCATGGAGGCCGTTTAAGGTACGAAATAATTATCCAAATTCAAAAGTATGGTGTTTTTCTGAAAGGGAGAACCTAAGCTTTAATTTAGATATAAAATTATCGGCCTCCCTTGAAAACTTTAAAGTTATTCCCAACCATAGAAATGTTTTTGTAACACTGTATAGTGCTGTATTGTTTGCGGTGAAACCGCATGCAAGTTGACAGTATTTTACAGAGGGCTATGTGTCCATGGAGGCCGTTTAAGGTACGAAATAATTATCAAATTCAAAAGTATGGTGTTTTTCTGAAAGGGAGAACCTAAGCTTTAATTTAGATATAAAATTATCGGCCTCCTTGAAAACTTTAAAGTTATTCCCAACCATAGAAATGTTTTTGTAACACTGTATAGTGCTGTATTGTTTGCGGTGAAACCGCATGCAAGTTGACGGTATTTTACAGAGGGCTATGTGTCCATGGAGGCCGTTTAAGGTACGAAATAATTATCCAAATTCAAAAGTATGGTGTTTTTCTGAAAGGGGAGAACCTAAGCTTTAATTTAGATATAAAATTATCGGCCTCCCTTGAAAACTTTAAAGTTATTCCCAACCATAGAAATGTTTTTGTAACACTGTATAGTGCTGTATTGTTTGCGGTGAAACCGCATGCAAGTTGACAGTATTTTACAGAGGGCTATGTGTCCATGGAGGCCGTTTAAGGTACGAAATAATTATCCAAATTCAAAAGTATGGTGTTTTTCTGAAAGGGAGAACCTAAGCTTTAATTTAGATATAAAATTATCGGCCTCCTTGAAAACTTTAAAGTTATTCCCAACCATAGAAATGTTTTTGTAACACTGTATAGTGCTGTATTGTTTGCGGTGAAACCGCATGCAAGTTGACAGTATTTTACAGAGGGCTATGTGTCCATGGAGGCCGTTTAAGGTACGAAATAATTATCCAAATTCAAAAGTATGGTGTTTTTCTGAAAGGGAGAACCTAAGCTTTAATTTAGATATAAAATTATCGACCTCCCTTGAAAACTTTAAAGTTATTCCCAACCATAGAAATGTTTTTTGTAACACTGTATAGTGCTGTATTGTTTGCGGTGAAACCGCATGCAAGTTGACAGTATTTTACAGAGGGCTATGTGTCCATGGAGGCCGTTTAAGGTACGAAATAATTATCCAAATTCAAAAGTATGGTGTTTTTCTGAAAGGGAGAACCTAAGCTTTAATTTAGATATAAAATTATCGGCCTCCCTTGAAAACTTTAAAGTTATTCCCAACCATAGAAATGTTTTTTTGTAACACTGTATAGTGCTGTATTGTTTGCGGTGAAACCGCATGCAAGTTGACAGTATTTTACAGAGGGCTATGTGTCCATGGAGGCCGTTTAAGGTACGAAATAATTATCCAAATTCAAAAGTATGGTGTTTTCTGAAAGGGAGAACCTAAGCTTTAATTTAGATATAAAATTATCGGCCTCCTTGAAAACTTTAAAGTTATTCCCAACCATAGAAATGTTTTTGTAACACTGTATAGTGCTGTATTGTTTGCTGTGAAACCGTATGCAAGTTGACAGTATTTTACAGAGGGCTATGTGTCCATGGAGGCCGTTTAAGGTACGAAATAATTATCCAAATTCAAAAGTATTGGCTTTTTCTGAAAGGGGAAAACCTAAGCTTTAATTTAGATATAAAATTATCGGCCTCCCTTGAAAATTTTAAAAGTTATTCCCAACCATAGAAATGTTTTTTTTGTAACACTGTATAGTGCTGTATTGTTTCCGGTGAAACCGCATGCAAGTTGACCGTATTTTACAGAGGACTATGTGTCCATGGAGGCCGTTTAAGGTACGAAATAATTAACCAAATTCAAAAGTATTGTGTTTTTCTGAAAGGGGAGAACCAAAGCTTTAATTTAGATATAAAATTATCGGTCTCCCTTGAAAACTTAAAAAGTTATTCCCAACCATAGAAATGTTTTTTTTGTAACACTGTATAGTGCTGTATTGTTTGCGGTGAAACCGCATGCAAGTTGACGGTATTTTACAGAGGGCTATGTGTCCATGGAGGCCGTTTAAGGTACGAAATAATTATCCAAATTCAAAAGTATGGTGTTTTTCTGAAAGGGGAGAACCTAAGCTTTAATTTAGATATAAAATTATCGGCCTCCCTTGAAAACTTTAAAGTTATTCCCAACCATAGAAATGTTTTTGTAACACTGTATAGTGCTGTATTGTTTGCGGTGAAACCGCATGCAAGTTGACAGTATTTTACAGAGGGCTATGTGTCCATGGAGGCCGTTTAAGGTACGAAATAATTTTCCAAATTCAAAAGTATGGTGTTTTTCTGAAGGGAGAACCTAGCTTTAATTTAGATATAAAATTATCGGCCTCCTTGAAAACTTTAAAGTTATTCCCAACCATAGAAATGTTTTTTGTAACACTGTATAGTGCTGTATTGTTTGCGGTGAAACCGCATGCAAGTTGACAGTATTTTACAGAGGGCTATGTGTCCATGGAGGCCGTTTAAGGTACGAAATAATTTTCCAAATTCAAAAGTATGGTGTTTTTCTGAAAGGGAGAACCTACGCTTTAATTTAGATATAAAATTATCGGCCTCCTTGAAAACTTTAAAAGTTATTCCCAACCATAGAAATGTTTTTGTAACACTGTATAGTGCTGTATTGTTTGCGGTGAAACCGCATGCAAGTTGACAGTATTTTACAGAGGGCTATGTGTCCATGGAGGCCGTTTAAGGTACGAAATAATTATCCAAATTCAAAAGTATGGTGTTTTTCTGAAAGGGGAGAACCTAAGCTTTAATTTAGATATAAAATTATCGACCTCCCTTGAAAACTTTAAAAGTTATTCCCAACCATAGAAATTTGTTTTTTGTAACACTGTATAGTGCTGTATTGTTTGCGGTGAAACCGCATGCAAGTTGACCGTATTTTACAGAGGGCTATGTGTCCATGGAGGCCGTTTAAGGTACGAAATAATTATCCAAATTCAAAAGTATGGTGTTTTTCTGAAAGGAGAGAACCTACGCTTTTATTTAGATATAAAATTATCGGCCTCCTTGAAAACTTTAAAGTTATTCCCAACCATAGAAATGTTTTTGTAACACTGTATAGTGCTGTATTGTTTGCGGTGAAACCGCATGCAAGTTGACAGTATTTTACAGAGGGCTATGTGTCCATGGAGGCCGTTTAAGGTACGAAATAATTATCCAAATTCAAAAGTATGGTGTTTTTCTGAAAGGGAGAACCTACGCTTTAATTTAGATATAAAATTATCGGCCTCCCTTGAAAACTTTAAAAGTTATTCCCAACCATAGAAATGTTTTGTGTGTAACACTGTATAGTGCTGTATTGTTTGCGGTGAAACCGCATGCAAGTTGACAGTATTTTACAGAGGGCTATGTGTCCATGGAGGCCGTTTAAGGTACGAAATAATTATCCAAATTCAAAAGTATGGTGTTTTTCTGAAAGGGGAGAACCTAAGCTTTAATTTAGATATAAAATTATCGGCCTCCCTTGAAAACTTTAAAAGTTATTCCCAACCATAGAAATATTTTTGTAACACTGTATAGTGCTGTATTGTTTGCGGTGAAACCGCATGCAATTTGAGTGTATTTTACTGAGTGCTATGTGTCCATGGAGGCCGTTTAAGGTACGAAATAATTATCCAAATTCAAAAGTATGGTGTTTTTCTGAAAGGGGAGAACCTAAGCTTTAATTTAGATATAAAATTATCGGCCTTCCTTGAAAACTTTAAAAGTTATTCCCAACCATAGAAATGTTTTTGTAACACTGTATAGTGCTGTATTGTTTGCGGTGAAACCGCATGCAAGTTGACAGTATTTTACAGAGGGCTATGTGTCCATGGAGGCCGTTTAAGGTACGAAATAATTATCCAAATTCAAAAGTATGGTGTTTTTCTGAAAGGGAGAACCTAAGCTTTAATTTAGATATAAAATTATCGGCCTCCTTGAAAACTTTAAAGTTATTCCCAACCATAGAAATGTTTTTTTGTAACACTGTATAGTGCTGTATTGTTTGCGGTGAAACCGCATGCAAGTTGACAGTATTTTACAGAGGGCTATGTGTCCATGGAGGCCGTTTAAGGTACGAAATAATTATCCAAATTCAAAAGTATGGTGTTTTTCTGAAAGGGAGAACCTAAGCTTTAATTTAGATATAAAATTATCGGCCTCCTTGAAAACTTTAAAGTTATTCCCAACCATAGAATTGTTTTTGTAACACTGTATAGTGCTGTATTGTTTGCGGTGAAACCGCATGCAAGTTGACGGTATTTTACAGAGGGCTATGTGTCCATGGAGGCCGTTTAAGGTACGAAATAATTATCCAAATTCAAAAGTATGGTGTTTTTCTGAAAGGGGAGAACCTAAGCTTTAATTTAGATATAAAATTATCGGCCTCACTTAAAAACTTTAAAAGTTATTCCCTACCATAGAAATTTTTTGTTTGTAACACTGTATATTGCTGTATTGTTTGCTGTGAAACCGCATGCAAGTTGACAGTATTTTACAGAGGGCTATGTGTCCTTGGAGGCCGTTTAAGGTACGAAATAATTATCCAAATTAAAAATATGGTGTTTTTCTGAAAGGGAGAACCTAGCTTTAATTTAGATATAAAATTATCGGCCTCCCTTGAAAACTTTAAAGTTATTCCCAACCATAGAAATGTTTTTTTGTAACACTGTATAGTGCTGTATTGTTTGCGGTGAAACCGCATGAAAGTTGACAGTATTTTACAGAGGGCTATGTGTCCATGGAGGCCGTTTAAGGTACGAAATAATTATCCAAATTCAAAAGTATGGTGTTTTTCTGAAAGGAGAACCTAAGCTTTAATTTAGATATAAAATTATCGGCCTCCTTGAAAACTTTAAAGTTATTCCCAACCATAGAAATGTTTTTTTGTAACACTGTATAGTGCTGTATTGTTTGCGGTGAAACCGCATGCAAGTTGACAGTATTTTACAGAGGGCTATGTGTCCATGGAGGCCGTTTAAGGTACGAAATAATTATCCAAATTCAAAAGTATGGTGTTTTTCTGAAAGGGGAGAATCTAAGCTTTAATTTAGATATAAAATTATCGGCCTCCTTGAAAACTTTAAAGTTATTCCCAACCATAGAAATGTTTTTGTAACACTGTATAGTGCTGTATTGTTTGCGGTGAAACCGCATGCAAGTTGACAGTATTTTACAGAGGCTATGTGTCCATGGAGGCCGTTTAAGGTACGAAATAATTATCCAAATTCAAAAGTATGGTGTTTTTCTGAAAGGGAGAACCTAAGCTTTAATTTAGATATAAAATTATCGGCCTCCTTGAAAACTTTAAAGTTATTCCCAACCATAGAAATGTTTTTTGTAACACTGTATAGTGCTGTATTGTTTGCGGTGAAACCGCATGCAAGTTGACAGTATTTTACAGAGGGCTATGTGTCCATGGAGGCCGTTTAAGGTACGAAATAATTATCCAAATTCAAAAGTATGGTGTTTTTCTGAAAGGGAGAACCTAAGCTTTAATTTAGATATAAAATTATCGACCTCCCTTGAAAACTTTAAAAGTTATTCCCAACCATAGAAATGTTTTTTTGTAACACTGTATAGTGCTGTATTGTTTGCGGTGAAACCGCATGCAAGTTGACAGTATTTTACAGAGGGCTATGTGTCCATGGAGGCCGTTTAAGGTACGAAATAATTATCCAAATTCAAAAGTATGGTGTTTTTCTGAAAGGGAGAACCTAAGCTTTAATTTAGATATAAAATTATCGGCCTCCTTGAAAACTTTAAAAGTTATTCCCAACCATAGAAATGTTTTTTGTAACACTGTATAGTGCTGTATTGTTTGCGGTGAAACCGCATGCAAGTTTGACAGTATTTTACAGAGGCTATGTGTCCATGGAGGCCGTTTAAGGTACGAAATAATTATCCAAATTCAAAAGTATGGTGTTTTTTCTGAAAGGAGAACCTAAGCTTTAATTTAGATATAAAATTATCGGCCTCCTTGAAAAACTTTAAAAGTTATTCCCAACCATAGAAATGTTTTTTGTAACACTGTATAGTGCTGTATTGTTTGCGGTGAAACCGCATGCAAGTTGACAGTATTTTACAGAGGGCTATGTGTCCATGGAGGCCGTTTAAGGTACGAAATAATTATCCAAATTCAAAAGTATGGTGTTTTTCTGAAAGGGAGAACCTAAGCTTTAATTTAGATATAAAATTATCGGCCTCCTTGAAAACTTTAAAAGTTATTCCCAACCATAGAAATGTTTTTGTAACACTGTATAGTGCTGTATTGTTTGCGGTGAAACCGCATGCAAGTTGACAGTATTTTACAGAGGGCTATGTGTCCATGGAGGCCGTTTAAGGTACGAAATAATTATCCAAATTCAAAAGTATGGTGTTTTCTGAAAGGGAGAACCTACGCTTTAATTTAGATATAAAATTATCGGCCTCCCTTGAAAACTTTAAAGTTATTCCCAACCATAGAAATGTTTTTTGTAACACTGTATAGTGCTGTATTGTTTGCGGTGAAACCGCATGCAAGTTGACAGTATTTTACAGAGGGCTATGTGTCCATGGAGGCCGTTTAAGGTACGAAATAATTATCCAAATTCAAAAGTATGGTGTTTTTCTGAAAGGGAGAACCTAAGCTTTAATTTAGATATAAAATTATCGGCCTCCTTGAAAACTTTAAAGTTATTCCCAACCATAGAAATGTTTTTTGTAACACTGTATAGTGCTGTATTGTTTGCGGTGAAACCGCATGCAAGTTGACAGTATTTTACAGAGGCTATGTGTCCATGGAGGCCGTTTAAGGTACGAAATAATTATCCAAATTCAAAAGTATGGTGTTTTCTGAAGGGGAGAACCTAAGCTTTAATTTAGATATAAAATTATCGGCCTCCTTGAAAACTTTAAAGTTATTCCCAACCATAGAAATGTTTTTTGTAACACTGTATAGTGCTGTATTGTTTGCGGTGAAACCGCATGCAAGTTGACGGTAGTTTACAGAGCGCTATGTGTCCATGGAGGCCGTTTAAGGTACGAAATAATTATCCAAATTCAAAAGTATTGGCTTTTTCTGAAAGGGGAGAACCTAAGCTTTAATTTAGATATAAAATTATCAGCCTCCCTTTGAAAACTTTTAAAGTTATTCCCAACAATAGAAATGCTTTTTTGTAACACTGTATAGTGCTGCATTGTTTGCGGTGAAACCGCATGCAAGTTGACCGTATTTTACAGAGGGCTATGTGTCCATGGAGGCCGTTTAAGGTACGAAATAATTATCCAAATTCAAAAGTATTGGGTTTTTCTGAATGAGGCGAACCTAAGCTTTAATTTAGATATAAAATTATCGACCTCCTTGAAAACTTTAAAAGTTATTCCCAACCATAGAAATGTTTTTGTAACACTGTATAGTGCTGTATTGTTTGCGGTGAAACCGCATGCAAGTTGACAGTATTTTACAGAGGGCTATGTGTCCATGGAGGCCGTTTAAGGTACGAAATAATTATCAAATTCAAAAGTATGGTGTTTTTCTGAAAGGGAGAACCTAAGCTTTAATTTAGATATAAAATTATCGACCTCCTTGAAAACTTTAAAGTTATTCCCAACCATAGAAATGTTTTTTGTAACACTGTACAGTGCTGTATTGTTTGCGGTGAAACCGCATGCAAGTTGACGGTATTTTACAGAGGGCTATGTGTCCATGGAGGCCGTTTAAGGTACGAAATAATTATCCAATTTCAAAAGTATGGTGTTTTTCTGAAAGGGAGAACCTAAGCTTTAATTTAGATATAAAATTATCGGCCTCCTTGAAAACTTTAAAAGTTATTCCCAACCATAGAAATGTTTTTTTGTAACACTGTATAGTGCTGTATTGTTTGCGGTGAAACCGTATGCAAGTTGACAGTATTTTACAGAGGGCTATGTGTCCATGGAGGCCGTTTAAGGTACGAAATAATTATCCAAATTCAAAAGTATGGTGTTTTTCTGAAAGGGAGAACCTACGCTTTAATTTAGATATAAAATTATCGGCCTCCTTGAAAACTTTAAAGTTATTCCGAACCATAGAAATGTTTATTTGTAACACTGTATAGTGCTGTATTCTTTGCGGTGAAACCGCATGCAAGTTGACAGTATTTTACAGAGGGCTATGTGTCCATGGAGGCCGTTTAAGGTACGAAATAATTATCCAAATTCAAAAGTATGGTGTTTTTCTGAAAGGGAGAACCTAAGCTTTAATTTAGATATAAAATTATCGGCCTCCTTGAAAACTTTAAAGTTATTCCCAACCATAGAAATGTTTTTTGTAACACTGTATAGTGCTGTATTGTTTGCGGTGAAACCGCATGCAAGTTGACAGTATTTTACAGAGGGCTATGTTTCCATGGCGGCCGTTTAAGGTACGAAATAATTATCCAAATTCAAACGTATGGTGTTTTTCTGAAAGGGAGAACCTAAGCTTTAATTTAGATATAAAATTATCGAGCCTCCTTGAAAACTTTAAAAGTTATTCCCAACCATAGAAATGTTTTTTGTAACACTGTATAGTGCTGTATTGTTTGCGGTGAAACCGTATGCAAGTTGACAGTATTTTACAGAGGGCTATGTGTCCATGGAGGCCGTTTAAGGTACGAAATAATTATCCAAATTCAAAAGTATTGGCTTTTTTTGAAAGGGAGAATCCTAAGCTTTAATTTAGATATAAAATTATTGGCCTCCTTGAAAACTTTAAAGTTATTCCCAACCATAGAAATGTTTTTTTGTAACACTGTATAGTGCTGTATTGTTTGCGGTGAAACCGCATGCAAGTTGACAGTATTTTACAGAGGGCTATGTGTCCATGGAGGCCGTTTAAGGTACGAAATAATTATCCAAATTCAAAAGTATGGTGTTTTTCTGAAAGGGAGAACCTACGCTTTAATTTAGATATAAAATTATCGACCTCCCTTGAAAACTTTAAAAGTTATTCCCAACCATAGAAATGTTTTTTGTAACACTGTATAGTGCTGTATTGTTTGCGGTGAAACCGCATGCAAGTTGACAGTATTTTACAGAGGGCTATGTGTCCATGGAGGCCGTTTAAGGTACGAAATAATTATCCAAATTCAAAAGTATGGTGTTTTCTGAAAGGGAGAACCTAAGCTTTAATTTAGATATAAAATTATCGGCCTCCCTTGAAAACTTTAAAAGTTATTCCCAACCATAGAAATGTTTTTTGTAACACTGTATAGTGCTGTATTGTTTGCGGTGAAACCGCATGCAAGTTGACAGTATTTTACAGAGGGCTATGTGTCCATGGAGGCCGTTTAAGGTACGAAATAATTATCCAAATTCAAAAGTATGGTGTTTTTCTGAAAGGGAGAACCTAAGCTTTAATTTAGATATAAAATTATCGGCCTCCTTGAAAACTTTAAAAGTTATTCCCAACCATAGAAATGTTTTTTTGTAACACTGTATAGTGCTGTATTGTTTGCGGTGAAACCGCATGCAAGTTGACAGTATTTTACAGAGGGCTATGTGTCCATGGAGGCCGTTTAAGGAACGAAATAATTATCCAAATTCAAAAGTATGGTGTTTTTCTGAAAGGGGAGAACCTACGATTTAATTTAGATATAAAATTATCGACCTCCCTTGAAAACTTCCCAACCATAGAAATGCTTTTTTTTGTAACACTGTATAGTGCTGTATTGTTTGCGGTGAAACCGCATGCAAGTTGAC
Source organism: Zoroaster sp. YZ-2022 (assembly GCA_029582265.1). NCBI lineage: Eukaryota > Metazoa > Echinodermata > Asteroidea > Forcipulatida > Zoroasteridae > Zoroaster > Zoroaster sp. YZ-2022. The sequence goes on along the minus strand of JAQQFT010000333.1, from coordinate 13,112 downwards.
AGTATTTTACAGAGGGCTATGTGTCCATGGAGGCCGTTTAAGGTACGAAATAATTATCCAAATTCAAAAGTATGGTGTTTTTCTGAAAGGGGAGAATCTAAGCTTTAATTTAGATATAAAATTATCGAGCCTCCCTTGAAAACTTTAAAGTTATTCCCAACCATAGAAATGTTTTTGTAACACTGTATAGTGCTGTATTGTTTGCGGTGAAACCGCATGCAAGTTGACAGTATTTTACAGAGGGCTATGTGTCCATGGAGGCCGTTTAAGGTACGAAATAATTATCAAATTCAAAAGTATGGTGTTTTCTGAAAGGAGAACCTAAGCTTTAATTTAGATATAAAATTATCGGCCTCCTTGAAAACTTTAAAAGTTATTCCCAACCATAGAAATGTTTTTTTGTAACACTGTATAGTGCTGTATTGTTTGCGGTGAAACCGCATGCAAGTTGACAGTATTTTACAGAGGGCTATGTGTCCATGGAGGCCGTTTAAGGTACGAAATAATTATCCAAATTCAAAAGTATGGTGTTTTTCTGAAAGGAGAACCTAAGCTTTAATTTAGATATAAAATTATCGGCCTCCTTGAAAAACTTTAAAGTTATTCCCAACCATAGAAATGTTTTTGTAACACTGTATAGTGCTGTATTGTTTGCGGTGAAACCGCATGCAAGTTGACAGTATTTTACAGAGGGCTATGTGTCCATGGAGGCCGTTTAAGGTACGAAATAATTATCCAAATTCAAAAGTATGGTGTTTTTCTGAAAGGGAGAACCTAAGCTTTAATTTAGATATAAAATTATCGACCTCCCTTGAAAACTTTAAAGTTATTCCCAACCATAGAAATGTTTTTGTAACACTGTATAGTGCTGTATTGTTTGCGGTGAAACCGCATGCAAGTTGACAGTATTTTACAGAGGGCTATGTGTCCATGGAGGCCGTTTAAGGTACGAAATAATTATCCAAATTCAAAAGTATTGGGTGTTTTCTGAAAGGGAGAACCTAAGCTTTAATTTAGATATAAAATTATCGGCCTCCTTGAAAACTTTAAAGTTATTCCCAACCATAGAAATGTTTTTTTGTAACACTGTATAGTGCTGTATTGTTTGCGGTGAAACCGCATGCAAGTTGACAGTATTTTACAGAGGGCTATGTGTCCATGGAGGCCGTTTAAGGTACGAAATAATTATCCAAATTCAAAAGTATGGTGTTTTTCTGAAGGGGAGAACCTACGCTTTAATTTAGATATAAAATTATCGGCCTCCTTGAAAACTTTAAAAGTTATTCCCAACCATAGAAATGTTTTTTGTAACACTGTATAGTGCTGTATTGTTTGCGGTGAAACCGCATGCAAGTTGACAGTATTTTACAGAGGCTATGTGTCCATGGAGGCCGTTTAAGGTACGAAATAATTATCCAAATTCAAAAGTATGGTGTTTTCTGAAGGGGAGAACCTAAGCTTTAATTTAGATATAAAATTATCGGCCTCCTTGAAAACTTTAAAGTTATTCCCAACCATAGAAATGTTTTTTGTAACACTGTATAGTGCTGTATTGTTTGCGGTGAAACCGCATGCAAGTTGACAGTATTTTACAGAGGGCTATGTGTCCATGGAGGCCGTTTAAGGTACGAAATAATTATCCAAATTCAAAAGTATGGTGTTTTTCTGAAAGGGAGAACCTACGCTTTAATTTAGATATAAAATTATCGGCCTCCTTGAAAACTTTAAAAGTTATTCCCAACCATAGAAATGTTTTTTGTAACACTGTATAGTGCTGTATTGTTTGCGGTGAAACCGCATGCAAGTTGACAGTATTTTACAGAGGGCTATGTGTCCATGGAGGCCGTTTAAGGTACGAAATAATTATCCAAATTCAAAAGTATGGTGTGTTTTCTGAAGGGGAGAACCTAAGCTTTAATTTAGATATAAAATTATCGGCCTCCTTGAAAACTTTAAAGTTATTCCCAACCATAGAAATGTTTTTTGTAACACTGTATAGTGCTGTATTGTTTGCGGTGAAACCGCATGCAAGTTGACAGTATTTTACAGAGGGCTATGTGTCCATGGAGGCCGTTTAAGGTACGAAATAATTATCCAAATTCAAAAGTATGGTTTTTTCTGAAAGGGAGAACCTAAGCTTTAATTTAGATATAAAATTATCGGCCTCCTTGAAAACTTTAAAGTTATTCCCAACCATAGAAATGTTTTTTGTAACACTGTATAGTGCTGTATTGTTTGCGGTGAAACCGCATGCAAGTTGACAGTATTTTACAGAGGGCTATGTGTCCATGGAGGCCGTTTAAGGTACGAAATAATTATCCAAAATTCAAAAGTATGGTGTTTTTCTGAAAGGGAGAACCTAAGCTTTAATTTAGATATAAAATTATCGGCCTCCTTGAAAACTTTAAAGTTATTCCCAACCATAGAAATGTTTTTTGTAACACTGTATAGTGCTGTATTGTTTGCGGTGAAACCGCATGCAAGTTGACAGTATTTTACAGAGGGCTATGTGTCCATGGAGGCCGTTTAAGGTACGAAATAATTATCCAAATTCAAAAGTATGGTGTTTTCTGAAAGGGAGAACCTAAGCTTTAATTTAGATATAAAATTATCGGCCTCCCTTGAAAACTTTAAAAGTTATTCCCAACCATAGAAATGTTTTTGTAACACTGTATAGTGCTGTATTGTTTGCGGTGAAACCGCATGCAAGTTGACAGTATTTTACAGAGGGCTATGTGTCCATGGAGGCCGTTTAAGGTACGAAATAATTATCCAAATTCAAAAGTATGGTGTTTTTCTGAAAGGGAGAACCTAAGCTTTAATTTAGATATAAAATTATCGGCCTCCTTGAAAACTTTAAAGTTATTCCCAACCATAGAAATGTTTTTTGTAACACTGTATAGTGCTGTATTGTTTGCGGTGAAACCGCATGCAAGTTGACAGTATTTTACAGAGGGCTATGTGTCCATGGAGGCCGTTTAAGGTACGAAATAATTATCCAAATTCAAAAGTATGGTGTTTTTCTGAAAGGGAGAACCTAAGCTTTAATTTAGATATAAAATTATCAGGCCTCCCTTGAAAACTTTAAAAGTTATTCCCAACCATAGAAATGTTTTTTGTAACACTGTATAGTGCTGTATTGTTTGCGGTGAAACCGCATGCAAGTTGACAGTATTTTACAGAGGGCTATGTGTCCATGGAGGCCGTTTAAGGTACGAAATAATTATCCAAATTCAAAAGTATGGTGTTTTCTGAAAGGGAGAACCTAAGCTTTAATTTAGATATAAAATTATCGGCCTCCTGAAAACTTTAAAGTTATTCCCAACCATAGAAATGTTTTTGTAACACTGTATAGTGCTGTATTGTTTGCGGTGAAACCGCATGCAAGTTGACAGTATTTTACAGAGGGCTATGTGTCCATGGAGGCCGTTTAAGGTACGAAATAATTATCCAAATTCAAAAGTATGGTGTTTTTCTGAAAGGGAGAACCTAAGCTTTAATTTAGATATAAAATTATCGGCCTCCTTGAAAACTTTAAAAGTTATTCCCAACCATAGAAATGTTTTTGTAACACTGTATAGTGCTGTATTGTTTGCGGTGAAACCGCATGCAAGTTTACAGTATTTTACAGAGGGCTATGTGTCCATGGAGGCCGTTTAAGGTACGAAATAATTATCCAAATTCAAAAGTATGGTGTTTTTCTGAAAGGGGAGAATCTAAGCTTTAATTTAGATATAAAATTATCGGCCTCCCTTGAAAACTTTAAAAGTTATTCCCAACCATAGAAATGTTTTTTGTAACACTGTATAGTGCTGTATTGTTTGCGGTGAAACCGCATGCAAGTTGACAGTATTTACAGAGGGCTATGTGTCCATGGAGGCCGTTTAAGGTACGAAATAATTATCCAAAATTCAAAAGTATGGTGTTTTCTGAAAGGGGAGAACCTAAGCTTTAATTTAGATATAAAATTATCGGCCTCCCTTGAAAACTTTAAAAGTTATTCCCAACCATAGAAATGTTTTTTGTAACACTGTATAGTGCTGTATTGTTTGCGGTGAAACCGCATGCAAGTTGACAGTATTTTACAGAGGGCTATGTGTCCATGGAGGCCGTTTAAGGTGAAAAATTATCCAAATTCAAAAGTATGGTGTTTTCTGAAAGGGAGAACCTAAGCTTTAATTTAGATATAAAATTATCGGCCTCCCTTGAAAACTTTAAAGTTATTCCCAACCATAGAAATGTTTTTTGTAACACTGTATAGTGCTGTATTGTTTGCGGTGAAACCGCATGCAAGTTGACAGTATTTTACAGAGGGCTATGTGTCCATGGAGGCCGTTTAAGGTACGAAATAATTATCCAAATTCAAAAGTATGGTGTTTTCTGAAAGGGAGAACCTAAGCTTTAATTTAGATATAAAATTATCGGCCTCCTTGAAAACTTTAAAGTTATTCCCAACCATAGAAATGTTTTTGTAACACTGTATAGTGCTGTATTGTTTGCGGTGAAACCGCATGCAAGTTGACAGTATTTTACAGAGGGCTATGTGTCCATGGAGGCCGTTTAAGGTACGAAATAATTATCCAAATTCAAAAGTATGGTGTTTTTCTGAAAGGGAGAACCTAAGCTTTAATTTAGATATAAAATTATCGGCCTCCTTGAAAACTTTAAAGTTATTCCCAACCATAGAAATGTTTTTTGTAACACTGTATAGTGCTGTATTGTTTGCGGTGAAACCGCATGCAAGTTGACAGTATTTTACAGAGGGCTATGTGTCCATGGAGGCCGTTTAAGGTACGAAATAATTATCCAAATTCAAAAGTATGGTGTTTTCTGAAAGGGAGAACCTAAGCTTTAATTTAGATATAAAATTATCGGCCTCCTTGAAAACTTTAAAGTTATTCCCAACCATAGAAATGTTTTTGTAACACTGTATAGTGCTGTATTGTTGGTGTGAAACCGCATGCAAGTTGACCGTATTTTAAAGAGGGCTATGTGTCCATGGAGGCCGTTTAAGGTACGAAATAATTATCCAAATTCAAAAGTATGGTGTTTTTCTGAAAGGGAGAACCTACGCTTTAATTTAGATATAAAATTATCGACCTCCTTGAAAACTTTAAAGTTATTCCCAACCATAGAAATGTTTTTGTAACACTGTATAGTGCTGTATTGTTTGCGGTGAAACCGCATGCAAGTTGACAGTATTTTACAGAGGGCTATGTGTCCATGGAGGCCGTTTAAGGTACGAAATAATTATCCAAATTCAAAAGTATGGTGTTTTTCTGAAAGGGGAGAACCTACGCTTTAATTTAGATATAAAATTATCGGCCTCCTTGAAAACTTTAAAGTTATTCCCAACCATAGAAATGTTTTTGTAACACTGTATAGTGCTGTATTGTTTGCGGTGAAACCGCATGCAAGTTGACAGTATTTTACAGAGGGCTATGTGTCCATGGAGGCCGTTTAAGGTACGAAATAATTATCCAAATTCAAAAGTATGGTGTTTTCTGAAAGGGAGAACCTAAGCTTTAATTTAGATATAAAATTATCGGCCTCCTTGAAAACTTTAAAGTTATTCCCAACCATAAAAATGTTTTTTTGTAACACTGTATAGTGCTGTATTGTTTGCGGTGAAACCGCATGCAAGTTGACAGTATTTTACAGAGGGCTATGTGTCCATGGAGGCCGTTTAAGGTACGAAATAATTATCCAAATTCAAAAGTATGGTGTTTTTCTGAAAGGGGAGAATCTAAGCTTTAATTTAGATATAAAATTATCGACCTCCTTGAAAACTTTAAAGTTATTCCCAACCATAGAAATGTTTTTGTAACACTGTATAGTGCTGTATTGTTTGCGGTGAAACCGCATGCAAGTTGACAGTATTTTACAGAGGGCTATGTGTCCATGGAGGCCGTTTAAGGTACGAAATAATTATCCAAATTCAAAAGTATGGTGTTTTTCTGAAAGGGAGAACCTAAGCTTTAATTTAGATATAAAATTATCGGCCTCCCTTGAAAACTTTAAAGTTATTCCCAACCATAGAAATGTTTTTGTAACACTGTATAGTGCTGTATTGTTTGCGGTGAAACCGCATGCAAGTTGACAGTATTTTACAGAGGGCTATGTGTCCATGAAGGCCGTTTAAGGTACGAAATAATTATCCAAATTCAAAAGTATGGTGTTTTTCTGAAAGGGGAGAACCTACGCTTTAATTTAGATATAAAATTATCGGCCTCCTTGAAAACTTTAAAAGTTATTCCCAACCACAGAAATGTTTTTTTTTTGTAAGACTGTATAGTGCTGTATTGTTTGCGGTGAAACCGCATGCAAGTTGACGGTATTTTACAGAGGGCTATGTGTCCATGGAGAGGCCGTTTAAGGTACGAAATAATTATCCAAATTCAAAAGTATGGTGTTCTTCTGCAAGGGGAGAACCTACGATTTAATTTAGATATAAAATTATCGGCCTCCCTTGAAAACTTTAAAAGTTATTCCCAACCATAGAAATGTTTTTTTGTAACACTGTATAGTGCTGTATTGTTTGCGGTGAAACCGCATGCAAGTTGACAGTATTTTACAGAGGGCTATGTGTCCATGGAGGCCGTTTAAGGTACGAAATAATTATCCAAATTCGAAAGTATGGTGTTTTTCTGAAAGGGGAGAACCTAAGCTTTAATTTAGATATAAAATTATCGCCCTCCCTTGAAAACTTTAAAAGTTATTCCCAACCATAGAAATGTTTTTGTAACACTGTATAGTGCTGTATTGTTTGCGGTGAAACCGCATGCAAGTTGACAGTATTTTACAGAGGGCTATGTGTCCATGGAGGCCGTTTAAGGTACGAAATAATTATCCAAATTCAAAAGTATGGTGTTTTTCTGAAAGGGAGAAACCTAAGCTTTAATTTAGATATAAAATTATCGGCCTCCTTGAAAACTTTAAAGTTATTCCCAACCATAGAAATGTTTTTTGTAACACTGTATAGTGCTGTATTGTTTGCGGTGAAACCGCATGCAAGTTGACAGTATTTTACAGAGGGCTATGTGTCCATGGAGGCCGTTTAAGGTACGAAATAATTATCCAAATTCAAAAGTATGGTGTTTTTCTGAAAGGGAGAACCTACGCTTTAATTTAGATATAAAATTATCGGCCTCCTTGAAAACTTTAAAAGTTATTCCCAACCATAGAAATGTTTTTTGTAACACTGTATAGTGCTGTATTGTTTGCGGTGAAACCGCATGCAAGTTGACAGTATTTTACAGAGGGCTATGTGTCCATGGAGGCCGTTTAAGGTACGAAATAATTATCCAAATTCAAAAGTATGGGTTTTTTCTGAAGGGAGAACCTAAGCTTTAATTTAGATATAAAATTATCGGCCTCCTTGAAAACTTTAAAAGTTATTCCCAACCATAGAAATGTTTTTTGTAACACTGTATAGTGCTGTATTGTTTGCGGTGAAACCGCATGCAAGTTGACAGTATTTTACAGAGGCTATGTGTCCATGGAGGCCGTTTAAGGTACGAAATAATTATCCAAATTCAAAAGTATGGTGTGTTTTCTGAAGGGGAGAACCTAAGCTTTAATTTAGATATAAAATTATCGGCCTCCTTGAAAACTTTAAAAGTTATTCCCAACCATAGAAATGTTTTTGTAACACTGTATAGTGCTGTATTGTTTGCGGTGAAACCGCATGCAAGTTGACAGTATTTTACAGAGGGCTATGTGTCCATGGAGGCCGTTTAAGGTACGAAATAATTATCCAAATTCAAAAGTATGGTGTTTTCTGAAGGGAGAACCTAAGCTTTAATTTAGATATAAAATTATCGGCCTCCTTGAAAACTTTAAAGTTATTCCCAACCATAGAAATGTTTTTGTAACACTGTATAGTGCTGTATTGTTTGCGGTGAAACCGCATGCAAGTTGACAGTATTTTACAGAGGGCTATGTGTCCATGGAGGCCGTTTAAGGTACGAAATAATTATCCAAATTCAAAGTATTGGGTTTTTCTGAAAGGGGAGAACCTACGCTTTAATTTAGATATAAAATTATCGGCCTCCATTGAAAACTTTAAAGTTATTCCCAACCATAGAAATGTTTTTGTAACACTGTATAGTGCTGTATTGTTTGCGGTGAAACCGCATGCAAGTTGACGGTATTTTACAGAGGGCTATGTGTCCATGGAGGCCGTTTAAGGTACGAAATAATTATCCAAATTCAAAAGTATGGTGTTTTTCTGAAAGGGGAGAACCTAAGCTTTAATTTAGATATAAAATTATCGGCCTCCCTTGAAAACGTTAAGTTATTCCCAACCATAGAAATGTTTTTGTAACACTGTATAGTGCTGTATTGTTTGCGGTGAAACCGCATGCAAGTTGACAGTATTTTACAGAGGGCTATGTGTCCATGGAGGCCGTTTAAGGTACGAAATAATTATCCAAATTCAAAAGTATGGTGTTTTCTGAAAGGGAGAACCTACGCTTTAATTTAGATATAAAATTATCGGCCTCCTTGAAAACTTTAAAAGTTATTCCCAACCATAGAAATGTTTTTTGTAACACTGTATAGTGCTGTATTGTTTGCGGTGAAACCGCATGCAAGTTGACAGTATTTTACAGAGGGCTATGTGTCCATGGAGGCCGTTTAAGGTGCGAAATAATTATCCAAAATTCAAAAGTATGGTGTTTTTCTGAAAGGGAGAACCTAAGCTTTAATTTAGATATAAAATTATCGGCCTCCTTGAAAACTTTAAAGTTATTCCCAACCATAGAAATGTTTTTTGTAACACTGTATAGTGCTGTATTGTTTGCGGTGAAACCGCATGCAAGTTGACAGTATTTTACAGAGGGCTATGTGTCCATGGAGGCCGTTTAAGGTACGAAATAATTATCCAAATTCAAAAGTATGGTGTTTTTCTGAAAGGGAGAACCTACGCTTTAATTTAGATATAAAATTATCGGCCTCCTTGAAAACTTTAAAGTTATTCCCAACCATAGAAATGTTTTTTGTAACACTGTATAGTGCTGTATTGTTTGCGGTGAAACCGCATGCAAGTTGACAGTATTTTACAGAGGGCTATGTGTCCATGGAGGCCGTTTAAGGTACGAAATAATTATCCAAATTCAAAAGTATGGTGTTTTTCTGAAGGGGAGAACCTAAGCTTTAATTTAGATATAAAATTATCGGCCTCCTTGAAAACTTTAAAAGTTATTCCCAACCATAGAAATGTTTTTGTAACACTGTATAGTGCTGTATTGTTTGCGGTGAAACCGCATGCAAGTTGACAGTATTTTACAGAGGGCTATGTGTCCATGGAGGCCGTTTAAGGTACGAAATAATTATCCAAATTCAAAAGTATGGTGTTTTTCTGAAAGGGAGAACCTAAGCTTTAATTTAGATATAAAATTATCGGCCTCCTTGAAAACTTTAAAGTTATTCCCAACCATAGAAATGTTTTTGTAACACTGTATAGTGCTGTATTGTTTGCGGTGAAACCGCATGCAAGTTGACGGTATTTTACAGAGGGCTATGTGTCCATGGAGGCCGTTTAAGGTACGAAATAATTATCCAAATTCAAAAGTATGGTGTTTTTCTGAAGGGGAGAACCTAAGCTTTAATTTAGATATAAAATTATCGGCCTCCTTGAAAACTTTAAAGTTATTCCCAACAATAGAAATGTTTTTTTGTAACACTGTATAGTGCTGTATTGTTTGCGGTGAAACCTCATGCAAGTCGACGGTATTTTACAGAGGGCTATGTGTCCATGGAGGCCGTTTAAGGTACGAAATAATTATCCAAATTCAAAAGTATTGTGTTTTTCTGTAGGGGAGAACCTAAGCTTTAATTTAGATATAAAATTATCGGCCTCGCTTGAAAACTTTAAAAGTTATTCCCAACCATAGAAATGTTTTTTTTGTAACACTGTATAGTGCTGTATTGTTTGCGGTGAAACCGCATGGAAGTTGACCGTATTTTACAGAGGGCTAAGTGTCCATGGAGGCCGTTTAAGGTACGAAATAATTATCCAAATTCAAAAGTATGGTGTTTTTCTGAAAGGGGAGAACCTACGCTTTAATTTAGATATAAAATTATCGGCCTCCCTTGAAAACTTTAAAGTTATTCCCAACCATAGAAATGTTTTTTCTAACACTGTATAGTGCTGTATTGTTTGCGGTGAAACCGCATGGAAGTTGACCGTATTTTACAGAGGCTATGTCTCCATGGAGGCCGTTTAAGGTACGAAATAATTATCCAAGTTCAAAAGTATGGTGTTTTTCTGAAAGGGGAGAACCTACGCTTTAATTTAGATATAAAATTATCGGCCTCCTTGAAAACTTTAAAGTTATTCCCAACCATAGAAATGTTTTTGTAACACTGTATAGTGCTGTATTGTTTGCGGTGAAACCGCATGCAAGTTGACAGTATTTTACAGAGGGCTATGTGTCCATGGAGGCCGTTTAAGGTACGAAATAATTATCCAAATTCAAAAGTATGGTGTTTTCTGAAAGGAGAGAACCTAAGCTTTAATTTAGATATAAAATTATCGGCCTCCTTGAAAACTTTAAAGTTATTCCCAACCATAGAAATGTTTTTGTAACACTGTATAGTGCTGTATTGTTTGCGGTGAAACCGCATGCAAGTTGACAGTATTTTACAGAGGGCTATGTGTCCATGGAGGCCGTTTAAGGTACGAAATAATTATCCAAATTCAAAAGTATGGTTTTTTCTGAAGGGGAGAACCTAAGCTTTAATTTAGATATAAAATTATCGGCCTCCTTGAAAACTTTAAAGTTATTCCCAACCATAGAAATGTTTTTGTAACACTGTATAGTGCTGTATTGTTTGCGGTGAAACCGCATGCAAGTTGACAGTATTTTACAGAGGGCTATCTGTCCATGGAGGCCGTTTAAGGCACGAAATAATTATCCAAATTCAAAAGTATGGTGTTTTTCTGAAAGGGAGAACCTACGCTTTAATTTAGATATAAAATTATCGGCCTCCCTTGAAAACTTTAAAAGTTATTCCCAACCATAGAAATGTGTTTTTTGTAACACTGTATAGTGCTGTATTGTTTGCGGTGAAACCGCATGCAAGTTGACCGTATTTTACAGAGGGCTATGTGTCCATGGAGGCCGTTTAAGGTACGAAATAATTATCCAAATTCAAAAGTATGGTGTTTTTCTGAAAGGGGAGAACCTAAGCTTTAATTTAGATATAAAATTATCGGCCTCCCTTGAAAACTTTAAAAGTTATTCCCAACCATAGAAATGTTTTGTTTGTAACACTGTATAGTGCTGTATTGTTTGCGGTGAAACCGCATGCAAGTTGACTGTATTTTACAGAGGGCTATGTGTCCATGGAGGCCGTTTAAGGTACGAAATAATTATCCAATTTCAAAAGTATGGTGTTTGTCTGAAAGGGGAGAACCTAAGCTTTAATTTAGATATAAAATTATCGGCCTCCCTTGAAAACTTTAAAAGTTATTCCCAACCATAGAAATGTTTTTTTGTAACACTGTATAGTGCTGTATTGTTTGCGGTGAAACCGCATGCAAGTTGACCGTATTTTACAGAGGGCTATGTGTCCATGGAGGCCGTTTAAGGTACGAAATAATTATCCAAATTCAAAAGTATGGTGTTTTTCTGAAAGGGGAGAACCTAAGCTTTAATTTAGATATAAAATTATCGGCCTCCTTGAAAACTTTAAAAGTTATTCCCAACCATAGAAATGTTTTTGTAACACTGTATAGTGCTGTATTGTTTGCGGTGAAACCGCATGCAAGTTGACAGTATTTTACAGAGGGCTATGTGTCCATGGAGGCCGTTTAAGGTACGAAATAATTATCCAAATTCAAAAGTATGGTGTTTTCTGAAAGGGAGAACCTAAGCTTTAATTTAGATATAAAATTATCGGCCTCCTTGAAAACTTTAAAAGTTATTCCCAACCATAGAAATGTTTTTTTGTAACACTGTATAGTGCTGTATTGTTTGCGGTGAAACCGCATGCAAGTTGACAGTATTTTACAGAGGGCTATGTGTCCATGGAGGCCGTTTAAGGTACGAAATAATTATCCAAATTCAAAAGTATGTGTGTTTTCTGAAAGGGGAGAACCTACGCTTTAATTTAGATATAAAATTATCGACCTCCTTGAAAACTTTAAAGTTATTCCCAACCATAGAAATGTTTTTTGTAACACTGTATAGTGCTGTATTGTTTGCGGTGAAACCGCATGCAAGTTGACAGTATTTTACAGAGGGCTATGTGTCCATGGAGGCCGTTTAAGGTACGAAATAATTATCCAAATTCAAAAGTATGGTGTTTTTCTGAAAGGGAGAACCTACGCTTTAATTTAGATATAAAATTATCGACCTCCTTGAAAACTTTAAAGTTATTCCCAACCATAGAAATGTTTTTGTAACACTGTATAGTGCTGTATTGTTTGCGGTGAAACCGCATGCAAGTTGACAGTATTTTACAGAGGGCTATGTGTCCATGGAGGCCGTTTAAGGTACGAAATAATTATCCAAATTCAAAAGTATGGTGTTTTCTGAAAGGGGAGAACCTAAGCTTTAATTTAGATATAAAATTATCGGCCTCCTTGAAAACTTTAAAAGTTATTCCCAACCATAGAAATGTTTTTGTAACACTGTATAGTGCTGTATTGTTTGCGGTGAAACCGCATGCAAGTTGACAGTATTTTACAGAGGGCTATGTGTCCATGGAGGCCGTTTAAGGTACGAAATAATTATCCAAATTCAAAAGTATGGTGTTTTTCTGAAAGGGGGAGAACCTAAGCTTTAATATAGATATAAAATTATCGGCCTCCTTGAAAACTTTAAAGTTATTCCCAACCATAGAAATGTTTTTTGTAACACTGTATAGTGCTGTATTGTTTGCGGTGAAACCGCATGCAAGTTGACAGTATTTTACAGAGGGCTATGTGTCCATGGAGGCCGTTTAAGGTACGAAATAATTATCCAAATTCAAAAGTATGGTGTTTTTCTGAAAGGGAGAACCTAAGCTTTAATTTAGATATAAAATTATCGGCCTCCTTGAAAACTTTAAAGTTATTCCCAACCATAGAAATGTTTTTGTAACACTGTATAGTGCTGTATTGT
>JAQQFT010000332.1:0-30199 GCA_029582265.1 Zoroaster sp. YZ-2022 | reverse complement strand
AAAGTTTCCCTTTAAAAAATTTTAAAAAAAAGATCCAAAAGTAATCCCATGGCAACGTTGTATATCTTGGATTATTAAGGGTTTATAATATTTCCTGATTCAAATAACATTAACGAGTTATGTTATCAGGTGATATTTAGTTACTAAATGGTGTAACCACACCACGACATTGTATTCAAATGCTCGCATGCACAACAAGCTTGGTTATGGTTTTGCCTCCCTGGCCAGCCAGCTGTGGGCATCATTATAATATGTTAAACAGGTCAGCAAAGTGGTTTCAATTGATTATGGGGATGGAACCTAAAAGTCAAGTCATGAAACCAAATGGACAAATAAAATAAATATGTATTTCATTGTTTTATTAGCAATTTACAAGCACCCATACAACTTGATTATTTCAATGTCTAAACATTTATATACAAAATGCATATGATCTTTAGTTAATTTTATAGATTGGATGCAGCTACAGACATTTGCCAAAAAATATGTGTACAAGCTTGAAAATGTAAAAGCAATGTACGATTTGTTTTCAAATGTTATAAATGATTTTAATTATTTGCAGTATAGGTGAAACAAAGACAATTTATAAGCATGTCACAATAAAGAGATGCTTGATTACAGTGTCACTATCATTGTCAATTTATCATTATATTTTTGCTCATTTAAACTTGAGTTGAAAGTGAAGTATAAACATGCAGTCCATCAATTAAATTTTTTTGACAAGACTTAATACCAAGACATAAATGCCAATGTTGGCTTCATCTAAATCTACAATTTGAGGTTTTCCATAAACAAAATGAAAAGGGAAGCAATTATTAGATTTGGTAAAGTGATCTAATCACATTTAATTTTCTTTGAATTGTCAATTGGCTAATTACAATTTGTGGCCTTACTCTTCTGCTGGCAGGGGAAAGCACGGATGCAAGCTTTCTTGCAACTTTATCATGTAGTATTTATAGTTGTTTCTCTGAAGACAAATTAGCTGATATCCATACAAGATTTGAAGACTGCAAACATTAGCTTTGACATAAGCTGCATTGTTTCTTCTCCACCCAACTACTATCGCTGTGCTTTGGGTAGACTCTGTGGTACCTGATACATGAACAAAATGCACAATTATTAGCCAACTTTCTAGTATGTTCCATATGCGAAAATTATTGACAGCCTGAAATGGAAATATCAAGAGTGAAGATTCTTCTCTCACAGGGTAACTTTTCTGTAAAAAAAAAAGAAGGAAATTGATATCTCCTCCATGCTCAGATCTTAGCAACCCCAGCCCCCAATCAATTTAACCTACTTCCTGTCCTTTGAATTTGAAGCCAAGTTTAATCCAGTTACTACCATAAATCAACTTTGGACTTTATGCCCATAATAATGCTGAATAAGTTGATCTGGCTACCTATAACCCTGGCAAACTATTTTCTATGAGTGTTTTTACATGTTGATGTATCATCTGGCTGGGTTGTGGAAAAGCATGTGTTGGGCTAGTGTCAATATCATGCATATAAAGAGGTTTGTGGTAGCACCATGTAACTATCTCTACAGTTTAATAGTGTTAGCTCTACAGGAACGATCTCGTTCAAAATTTTGCATACAAAACTACGATGCAAAACTGAATTTGCATAGCAAAATAATTCTTTGTATAGCAATCTGTGAATTTTGTGTAGAAATTTTAAAATGCTTAAAATTACAGTATGTAGTGCATAGGTAAAGGTGTTGTTTTCAAGGCTTTACTGTCGTTTGTTCATAATATGAATGTCAAAATTTTACCAGAAATAATAATTTTAGTGTCCGAAATTAGTGTAACCGTTATTTTGCCAAATTGCAATCATTCATGAAAGTTAGTCTTCCGTCCATTTTCTTTTTGTTTACATTATTATCGATCGCTAAAACAGAGGCATATCACGAAAACAAATTACCACTCGACATGTTGGTGCTTTTCAAAGTGAATTTCCGAGTGTAACGTTACTTTGTGGTATGATCAAGCTTGATTTTGATTATTAAAATTCGTCAGGAAAATGAGTGGTTGAAAGCGATCATATTGTGTGCCGAAACGATTCTAAATCTCACCACTACATATATAAATGAATGCTCATTTGTTAATTTTCAAAAACATTTATTATAAAACAAAGTTATGTAACGTTTCTAGAGTTTGTTGAATACGGCCATAGTGATCGTATGAAAGTGCACATGTGAACTGAACAAGGTACTATTGTGTATAGGGGGTGGCTCAATTGCTCAATGTTCCAATCCCCAAACTCAGGAGAAAAAAAATAAACATGTGCCACTATGAACAACTTCACCTAAAAATACCCTGAAAATCCGTTTTGCCTTGAAATAACGTTCACACGTAATTTCACGGCTAATTCATAACGTCTCGAATTAATGAGCTGCCCCAAAACGCCACAGGAAGTTCATGGCGTTTTCACGCCATGGGAAGAATCCCAAGAGCATTTCATGGCATTTTCATGGTGTGTTGTCAACATGAAATTGCGGTGAACTTTTATTTCACGGTAAAACGGATTTTCAGGGCATTTCAGGGGTAAAGTTATGTAACCCTAAAGAAACTGGGTGGTTGTTGCGTGTTTTCCTTTTGAATTTGCTCGTAGTTAATTCATCAGCAGAAAAATAATGCATGCACACAAATTTTGGCATTGGGGAAAAACTTTCTGGATTGCTGGAAAATAAGTTGCATCAACACTGTCGCGTCGGGTAAAGTCATCGTTGAACACGTCGCGAGGACTTCCCGGCGTGGTCTGGCCTACGGAAACAAACCCATCGGGACGGATAGCTCGATATTTTTGGTCGGAAATATACATTAAATTTATTTCGGAAAAGGTTGTGAATATGATTTAAAAATGTTTTAAATCTGTGAAAATTTTATCGCAAAATCTCGATGCATTGTTTAAATTCACATAGATGATTGCAATTTCGCATTTTGCGATCTACAAGAAATGTTCACGAACTTTTAGAAGAACCAGTGGTGAGATAACAAAATTTCGATCGGTATACTCATCATCTTCATCCCTGAAGACAATCAGGTATCTGTTAAACATAAATAATGCCCTGTGTATTCTCAGAACCAATGCTATTTACTACTCTGAAAGATAATTACTCACCCCTACTTAACATTTTCAGGTAGTACAGAATACTAATAAATAATTTGTTTGGGTGTGTGTTGTGTGTGTGGGGGGGTTGAGGCTTCAGTTGCTTGAAACTTTTTCATTATCCCCAAATTTTTTGAGGTCTTGAAGTGGACATTCCTCTTCTTCTAGAAACTTTTGATTGGATGGCACCAGTAACAAACCTGAAGTTGATATAGTAGGTAATCTTCTTGAGAAAACTCTTATTCAGTGGAATGTCTGCTAGTAAGTGGATGTTTGAACCGTTTACCCTTATTCACATCGTGGGTGCCCATGATGAACTGAGCATTAGTCTCTGTCTCCATCTCCTTCATCTCCACCTTGAATAACTTTCCCTAAAATGTCCTAAAATCTGTTTTACTAAATAAATAGTTCATGGCATTTCTTGATGCCCAACCTTGAAATGCCATGAAATATCGGGGTTCCTTAGCCGTGGCCTGAGAAAACATTCATAACTTGTGGCAGTTTGGGGAGCTCATTAATTCTCTGAGCACCGTGTTGCCTGAAATCACATCAATGGCAATATCTGAGAGGAAGACACCATAAAATTTCCCAGTAAAATTACGGTGAACTGTTTTTTCCGGCAAAACAATTTTCAGGGCATTTTCAGGAAAGTTATTCATAGTGTCACCCTGGACAAACGAACAGACATAAGATATAATCTTAAAAAAGAAAGATTACGTTGAACTGATCACTCTAGCAGTTGAAAATGAAACTGACCACCGGGGACATAAATAACAAAATAGCCAGTAATAATTAACATGTAAATCTACTTTGACAAATTATTGGCTACAGTCCCTTTTCATTCACACACACATTCAAATTATAACCAATGTTGTACTTTCCTTTAAGGGGACACGGTCATGATCAACAGAACATGGAATCGAGTGCTAGTTTTAGATTATCTTGGTGACTGAAATAATATCCACATGATAGGTCATATTATCATTGCTGCTGCATGAATGAGCCAGTCGTTTCAGTCGTGTTCATCTTAAATTAGGAACACCGATTCCATGCCTTAAATCTGCTCTGTGATATTGTCCCTTTTTATGGACAAGTTAACATTAAGCATGCCGGGAAAAAACCCGAATGCACAACTTCATTTTTTCTTGAGAAATTTTTTCTGTAAATCTGATTTTGTTTGACAGAAAACTAATATTACATCAACCCAAATTTCTATTTTATAGAAAAAAAATTTTGGGATAAAAATAATCTGAATCAATCTAAGATTCTCTACCCTTGCCCAAAGCTTTGGAGCTGTGAATACTGGAAATGGAATCGGCGAACTCTACATGGTGTTGATGCAAAGGGAAAAAACTGGGAGTAATGTTTCTATTAAAACAAAACATAACAGTTAATGAAATAATGGTGGATATGATGGACATGGCATTTAAAATCCCAAATTAATATAACTCTGCTCTACTCGTACTCTATGTTTGGGAATAATGGTCATGTTTTTTCTTCCAGTCCATGTTTGAATTTTCCATTTACCCCTTTTGACCCCTCTTCCCCCTAAAAAATCCGTGCATCGATGGTGGAATTACAACTAATTCACTAGAAATTGTTCTGCTTTCTAAACTATATCTCATAATTAAATTTAATTAACATCATCACAATATCATTGGGCCTTGGGTATAGGAACTATCAAAAATAATTGATGGCTAAAGAAATTCATCATAAGAGTTCAGCATGGGCTACAGCCACAAAAACCCCTCAGTATTATATTATCAACAATATTTCTCTTTTATTACTCTTACTTGTCCAAAATCCTAAGCCACATTATTCATGGTTCATCATGGTCACCATCCGTTCAAAAATCAAATCCTAAAATGTTTTGCATCATTTGAGTTGGCTGGGCCCCAATTGGGGCCAGCAGCATGCATCGTTTTGTTGCCGTGAGCGGTGAGCCTTTCTTGCTGCGCTCGGTCGAAATTGCGTTGATTTTGGGATGGCCTTCCAAACTGAACAGATTTTGTCACTTTTTATTGGTGTTGATATGATGGAAGGGGCTGTGACAATGTCTGGGGAATCGTCATTTTGTTCCAAAACTAAACTCGCTGGCAGTATCATAATTCAAAATCCCGACACGAAAGCACCACAGTCACTAATGGTCGAGACCCTCTTAGGCCCTAGCTTCACGCAAAAAGTGTTCTGTATTTATGGCCCAACCAGTGGGCTCCGCCTCGGCACTTTGCGCTGGGGCCATGGCTGTACTGGTACAGTCTTGGATTCGATTCGGTGTCTCGGGAAAGTCAAGACTTTAATCTTTTTCCGATTTTGACCATTTCCCTTGTTTCAAATCATTTCACTTTTGTCATGTATCAATGAACTATAAAAAAAAATTATTCTTGAATTTGGTTCAGTAATAAACTTTTAAATGTCTGAAATGCGACTAAAATTTTTTCCTCGTGATTTTTCTGGACAAATTTTTTTTAAAAAAGAAAGTCCATGACTTTTTTTTTTGTAAAAAACAAAAAAAGGGGCGTTTTTAGGGGATTTTTTATCACCCAATTTTGGCGACAAAGGGGTGTATCTTTAACAATTTGTGCCCTTTTACTTGTTATTTTAAAAAATACAAAGTTATATTTTTTTAACTGTACTAAATTGTACACATGGAAAAACCCAAAAAACAAGACAAAATTTTAAAAATGTCCCCCTTATTAATATTTGAATTATTGGGTTGGGGAAATCATTTTTTTCCCAAAATTTTACCCATTCCAGATGGGACAGGAGGAAGACCCTGATGACGGTGTTGACCGGACGGGCGAAGTTTTCCCAAAACCCAACCCGGAACAGGTAAATTTCCAAAACAGTCCCTTATTAAAAATTGGTTAATGATAAAAATACAAATTTAAAAGTGCACATATCCCCCAAGGGGGTTGCTAAACCCCCACGGAATATAGTAAAAGGTTTTTAAAAAAAAAGTTAAAAATTTACAAAAAATGAAATAGAATTACAGTTAGCTGAAGGTTTTTATATAACATCAAATATGTTTTGAGTTGAGTTTTAAAAAATGTTTTAAAACCTTTTTTGAAATGAAATTTCCTATTTTTTTGATTACTTTTATAAACCTCATACAAGTCCTAAATGGTGGTTTTTCTGTCCAATTTTTTTTATGAGTTTACACTGTATCGACCCAAGAAAGGGCCCCATTTGGTTTAAATTAACATTTTCCATAGCAAAGTCTTTTCAATAGGTTCTTTTTCCCAAGTTTTCACAAACATGAAGTAAATAAATCACAGATGGGCGGGGGGGGGACAGAATATATTGAAAAATTAATATCTTTTTGTTTTAGTATTTGTTGTCTTGTAAAACCCCGTGTTTGTCCCTCAAGGGCAGCTAAATTTTTTTAAAGGGGGAGGGGAGGAAAAAAAAACCAGTGAGCAAGCCTATTGATAAATTTTAAAAGTATGAAAATTGGGGGGACTTTAAATGTTAATTGGTGGAAATTATTTTTGAAAAAAACGGAGGAAACTCGATTTATATTGCTCGATCGTCCTTGGGAGAATCTGAGGAAATGGGGCATACGAAAAAACAATCAAACATACTGATCAAAAACGTCGAGTTGTCCCCCCCTTTTTCGAACTAATTATTTCTAAATTAAAGCTTTTCCAACCCAATTTTTCCCAATTTTAAAAAGTGATTTCGATTTTTTTGGGCCCCAAATTTATTTTTGGGAAAAATAATGATCAGAAATTATTTTTTAGAAACACTATCAATTGAGTATTACACAAAAAAAATTTGGAAATGAGTGCCCCACCTTTTTTAAAATTTTAACGTGAAGAAATAATTTTTTTGAATCGACCCCTTAAAAAAAAAAAACCCTTGTGAAACCACTGTTTGTTTCGGGTTTTTATCAGACTGGTATAAGGTTTATTTAATACAAGTATTTTGTTTGTAAAAAAACACTGCTTCCAAAATGTGGTAAATTTATTTAAAAAAGGGTAGGTTATAAAATTTAAATTTCTAAAAGTTGTGGTGAATTTAT
Source organism: Zoroaster sp. YZ-2022 (assembly GCA_029582265.1). Taxonomy (NCBI): domain Eukaryota; kingdom Metazoa; phylum Echinodermata; class Asteroidea; order Forcipulatida; family Zoroasteridae; genus Zoroaster; species Zoroaster sp. YZ-2022. Next base: position 23,068 of record JAQQFT010000332.1, on the reverse strand, counting down.
TCTCCCATTTGATTTGGGCCCCCTTTTGGAACTTTGGGGGAATGGAATCGGGTGAGGCATATCACAAATCCCAGAAGTTTTTGGGGTTCCCTAAATAAATACCTCTTAAAACAAAAATGTTGAATGGGGTGATAAAGTTTAGAAAATTCATCTAAAAAGAAATTTTTGAATTACAAAAAGAAAACCCCCAATTTTTCATTCTTAATTCAACACTTTAAAAGTTAAACCCAACTTTAAAAAAACTTGACGGGAACTTTGTTGATTCAATACTTTTGGAGTGTATTTTTAATTTTAAGAAAAAAACCCCAATTTTCCTAACCGTCTGTTGGATAGGTTAATTTTTATATTTTATGGGGCCCTTGACCCCCTTTCCCTTGTGTCTGATTATGAATAGTCATTATCCCCGATTTAAATTGTCTTTCATATAAAATATAATGCTAGAATCATTTTTCTTTTAGGTGATTCTTGTATGTTTGTCCCCTTTTTTATTTGTTTTTTTTTAAAAATTTTTTTAATTTTGGGGGTTTTCATGTTTGAAATGTTATTTGTTATAAAAACCTAATTGATTTTGAATGTTAATGTAAATTTTAAAATTCCATATATTTGTAATCGGGTTCAAAAAACGGATAATAACATTAAATTTTTTCCCTTTTGGCTGCACAGTGTGATTTTGGGGTTTTGGTTGGGTCTCTACAGCCACAGCAGGCCCCCAAAGGCGGAAGGGGGGTTCCCCCTGCCAGCACTGTGGAAGGTTTGAAAACCAGGATCGGACTGTGGGTCATCTGGGGAACACACGATTTCTCAGGCAGCCAGCATCTCCCCGCTCTTTTTCCAGCGAGTTCTGTTCGTGAGGAGGCCCCTTCAGTGCCCTTTCCCAGGTATCAAAAAGGCTCCTTGACCTGTGTTTTTTATTGTCCTTTTTGGAAAAATTTTTAATCTTAGGCACAATTTTTTAAAGGTTTTTTTTTAAAAATGCCCAGAAAGTCTCCAGAGTGTAACAAAACATCTGCTGCGGGCCCAAAATGGGGGAAAGAACTTTTGGAAAAAATATTGTGTTTTTGGGAAATGGAATCGGCAATCAGCACAGTACAAATCAAAAAGGGGGAAAGCTTAATTTTTAGATTCTGTGATGCAATTTTTAAACTTTTAATACTTTTTTTTACATTTTAAACCCCTCCTACTTCTGGTCCTTTTTTCATGTTGAGCACCTTTTAAAACCCTTTTCGCTTTTGTGGTTTTGAATGGGGGTCTTTAAAAAGTTTTGTTTCCCCCAAAGGGTTTTTTGAAAGGGTGAAAGCTAATAAAACCTTGTTTTCGAAAGTGGTGAATCAAGGGACACCTATTTTAAAAACGTTAAAATGGTCAATTTGAAAAAAATGGGGGGGATAGCAAAAATGATAAAAAACCCAAAGATCTGTTAAAAAGGACATTTTTTTCAAAAAAAATTTGGGACAAGTGAAAAAATTTTTTTAACAAAAAAAACTGAAAATGCAAATTTTTTAAAACCCTTTTCCCAAAATGACAACTCAGTAGAAACAAGTCATTATTTATTAACTCAAAAATGAAACAATAAATTTTTTTTCAACCCAAAAACTCAATAGAAATCTAATTTGAATGAAACAGGTTCTAGAAAATAAATATTTTTGGCTTTTTTAAAAAAAAAACAACAACAAAAAAAACAAACAAGATTTTCCCTTAAAAAAATTAAAAAAAACCAAAAAAAGTGCAAATTTTAATGGGAATTCTTAAAGATGGATTTCCAGGCTCGTAACTAAATCGTCTCCTGATCTTGTTTATTTTTGGTTTTTGGGTATTATTTCATTATAAATCGATGGTTTTTTTCCCCAAAGTTATTTTGTTTAATTTTGATTTTAAAAAAGCCCCCTTAGATTTCTGAGCGAGGGGTTTTTTTTCGCCGTTGGCTGCCCCTTTAAGGTTCCCAGCAAGGCCCTAGAAATACAATACGAAATAAACGGTAAAAATTACCACGGCCAAACGAAAAGGGGACGATATCGGGGGAAATAAATAAAGTGCCTTTTTGCGTTTTGGCAAGGGGATTTTTGCTCGAAGCTGATCCATTTTTTTTTTGTTTTGACGTTTTTGTGTAAGGGCTTTGCCAAACACATGGGGCTGTTGGTGGATGTAAAAGAAGTGCCACCAAGCCGGGGTTATTTTTCGTTTTCCCGCAAAACCGGGCCTTAAGGAGGGGTGAAGTTCGTGAAAAATCAAAAAAAAAGGTTTTCCGTTGAAAAAATGGTCGTTGATTTTTTCCCAACCCCATTTCTCGGCTGTGGGGGATTCTTCCAGTAAAGGGAAAAAGAAATTTTTTTTTTGGATCAAAATATCGTTTGAAGCAAGGCCTTTTCCCAAAATTTGAAAGCGAAAAACGAGGGGGCAAGGGGCCGACTGGGGTTGGGCCCTCAGGTTTTTCTTCGTCTGAAAAGGTTTTTAAAAAATGCACTTTCGGGGGCCCCCATGACATGTGGGCAAAGAGCAATGCCAGCCCTTTGTTTTCGTCACAACTACGATAGGGGTTATTCATGATTCGTGCTTTTTTTGGGACTTTTAGATAGTAAAATTGATAAAAATGAATTTTTTTTAATTTAAGAAATTCTTTTTAAATTTTAATCATAAAAATAACTTACACATTTTTGCCTAACGGTATAAAAACATTTGTAATATTTTCCCGTTGAATCCATCTTTAAAAGTAAAATTCGGATAAAACCTGTAAATACAAAGAAAATAAAAAAGAAACTTTGAATACATGCTAAAAAAAATATATAAAAGCTACATGTATCCTGTAAAAAACTATGTTGGAGGACACTGATAAGAAAATTTTTCACCCAAAGAACCTCTTAAATCTAAATAACAAGGGGAACAACCAAGGTTAGCGGGGGATTAAAAAACCACCCCATAACGGAAAAGCTACACAACCCTATGGAAGTGGTATTTTTTAAATCCAAAATAAACACCCGAGAACAAAATTTTATGGCAAGGCATGGTAAATGAACCAAACGGGTACATTTCCCACACATGAAACGAGGCAAAATTTTGGGTCACGGCACTGATAAAGTGTCCCCAAACTAAACCAAAAAAATAGCAAAAAACCCCACAATTACCAAGGATGTCGAAAACCCTAGGGCCAAAATAACTTAACATACAATAAATTCTAAAGAGTTCTACAAAACCACAAGTTTTCAAAAGCATAAATTTTTCAACAGTAATTTTTGGAAATTCGGGAAAAAAAAAAACTAACTTTGTAAATAAATTTTTTTAAAACCCTACCAAAGGCAAAAAATAGTTTCCACACTTTAAAAAATTTGATACAAAGCTTGTGATTGTACCCCCTCAGAATAAAATAACCAACATAAAAAAAGAAAAAAAAAAAATTTTAACATTTAACCCCTCTGCTGAAACCTTTAAACCCCCAATGCAAATAAAAAATGAACTTAAGGTTCATCATGACTTAGGTAATCTCAAGAAAATGCACAAAAAGAAATACATATTTTATAAAAGGAAAATAAAAAAATTAAAAAGAAAACTCCCCCAGAATTATTGAAAAAACCTAAAAAAAAAACAGCTGTGTCCATCCTTAAATAAAACATGTGCTTGCTGATAGGTGCCAAACTGCTCATTTCCCCTTAGGGCCCCAAGGTCTGTGCCCAGTCAATACAAAACCGACTAAAGTCGGGAAAACCCAGGGAAAAATTTGGTCTGGTGCACTTAAAAAAAAAGGTACTGCTTTTCCCAGGGGCACTCACCCAAAAAATTGTGGGTAACTAAAAAATTTAAAGGGCAAAAAACCTTCCCCTAATATGCATTTGAATGGTAGTAAAGCCCCCAAAACCCCACTCTTCAAATGGTATAAATTTAAAAATTACAAACAATGGGCTTTTTGGAAAGTGGAAATTTTGAATGGTTTCAAATGGTCAAAAAAGGGGGAGGGTTAATTGGGGTTTGGAAATTAAAAGGGTTTTTTTTTTCCTTTTTTATTATACACAGTGGGGGCCTAATCCCTTCAAATTATTAGCTGTAGCAAATTCCCTTTGAACCTAAGTAACCTGAAGTATAAATCATAACGGTAATTAATAGTTTTATGTTTTAGACCTGGGTTTAAGGAAACTTTTCTTTCACAAACTTAAATTTATTTTTTACTGATACAGGCGACGACTGAAGGGAGCGAGCACCGGGGGGAGAAAAACCACAAGACCATTTTTTCTCCCATCTCATCAGACTGTGGTCTCCAGGGGGGACATATAGAGTCACCAATTCCCAAAGTGGTTGAGATTGGGTTTGGGGTGAGGGGCGGGTGCCAAAAAGGAGTGGGGGTTCCCCCCTTCTCCCTTAAACGTTTTTTTTTCCCCAGCAACCACAAAATTATTCAATTTTTAAAAAGGGTTGTTTAAACATCATTTTCCTGAAATCTGCGATTAAAAAATTTTTATTTTTGGACTGACTTGATTCCCGGACGTGGGGGTTGGGGTTGGGGAGGGTTTCCCCGCTGAGACAGTGGATTGGACATTAAAAAAGGATGGTTTTAGGGGTTAGTACATTAATTATTTTCCCGGATGTTTTCACTTTGGGTCCCCCTTGGGGGGTTTATTTGGTTTAAAAATGTGGGGTTTTAATGGGTAGTGTTTTTTGGGAATCATTTCTTCCTGCCTTATCGTTCTTGTGATGGAGTTCAGTTTTTGGGATAAACTAGATTTTTGTCAACCGAATGAATTAGATTTTTCCATATCTTTCGGGGAGGCCCAAATTAAAATTTTTTTTTTAAAAACTTTTAAACATAAAACCCAAAAAACCCAATTTCCAAAAGAATTTTTTTTTTTAATTTTAAACCATATAATGTGGTGTGCTGTTCCCCCTTTTTCATTTCCACTTGTTTTTTGTTTTTAGTGTTTTTTGGCATTGTTTTGGACTATATTTTTTTTGTTTTTAACTGTGTATTTATAAGGTTTGCCATTGATATTTTAACAGTGTATTTTTGAGTTTGTTTTTAGATGCTGCTTGGGAAAGGGTGGGCACATCGGAAAGAAGAAAAATGCTAAAGAGGGTGGCTGGATCCAAAAAAGGTTGTAAGGTTTTTTTTTTTATTAAAGTTAATATTTCCGTTTCTTTTTAACAGTGTATTTTTTAGGGCCAGATGCTGCTTCGACGCTACGTTTTTGGAAAAAGAAAAATTTTTTTTGGTGGAACTTTTTAAAGAGACACTGGGTCACCACTAGACTGAAGGGAAAAATTTGTTCCCTTTTTTAAAAATATGTAATTCAAATTTTAAATAATGTCACGTTTTAATTTAAATGATAGCATTGTTTTAATTAAAATTTTTTAATAAAAGTAATATAATTTTTTTTTAAATTGTTTTTTAAATTTTTTTTATATATAAAAATCCCATTTAATTTAAAAATTTTTAATTATTTTCAGATGCTGCTTGGAACATCATGGACGACAAACCCGGGAAAAGAAGAAACTCCTGAGAAAACCTTTTCCTCGAGACAATGGATCTAAAAAAATAAATTTAAATTAAAAGAAAAAATTTCCCTCATTGCTTAAAAAAATTTGATGTTGTGCAAAAAAGAATTAGATGTCCCAAAAACCCCTTATAAACCTACCCGTAATATAAATGCAAAACGGGGGGTTAATTTGGGCCCACATTATAAACCTGCTGGGAAAGGTTTTTTAAAAAACAAATTTTTTCATACAATTTAAAAATAATCAAAACCCTTTTATTTTTCATGACTGAAGAGGACCGAAAAATCAGTGAGAACCAATAGAGCAGTGATTCTACCCTCTCATCAGACTGTGGTCCAACGCTGAATGTTCTTTCAATTTTAACCCCAATCCCAAAAGGGAGGATGGTAAAAAGGGGGGGGGGGTCTCTGGAGTGCATCGTCAAGGAAAAGGGGGGTAAAAATTTTTTTTTTTAAAAAATATAATTCAAATGTTTTTAAAAGTCCTTTTTTTAATGACTGATAACATTTTTTTAAACTTTTTTTAATATACATTTTTTGGGGGGGTAAAATTTATTAAATTTTTTTAATTTTTTCAGATGCTGTTGGGGAAAAAATGGACGACACTGGGAAAAGAAAAAAACTACTGAGAAAGAGAAGATGGAGCCCCTGGACTGGGCCCCCAAAAGGGTTGTAAAATATAATTAATTTAAAGTGATGTTATTTTTTAAAAATGCGTTTAATCGTTATAAAAATAGGGACATTTAAAAATTTCAAATTGTATTTTTTTTTTTTTGTAAAATATTTAATTTTAAACAATTATAATACTTTTTTTGGATTTTTTTTTTTGATTTTTTGTTTTTTTTTTTAGCGTTCCGCAACGCATCGTTTTTCCCCCGCATCGTTCTACGCATCGTTCTACGCCCTTCTACGCAAAAGATTTTCTGCAACGCATCGTCTGGGGCCCAAAGCATTGTTTCCCAAGCAAGGGCGCATCGTTCTACCCCACCCTTCTACGCATCCCCCCTTCCCCGCATCGTTCTACTCAACCCTTCTGCAACGATTGTCTTTCCAAAAGATTTTCTTTTGCAAGCATCGTCTATCAACGCATCGTTTTATAACGCATCGTCTACGCAACGCATCGTCTACGCAACCCCATTGTCTCGCAACCCTCATCTGCAACGCATCGTCATATGCTGCCCGGAACATCATGGACAACTTGTCGGAAGAGAAGAAACTACTGAGAAGAAGATGGACCTACCTCCGAGACTGGATCTAAAACGGGTTGTAAATATAATTACTAATTTGATGTTTTTTTTATGAGTTTTTAAGTATTTTTTATGTTTTTTTTTAAAATTTTTTTTTAATTTTTAGCTGATGCGTATATGCAATGCATCGTCTACGCAATGCTTCGTCTGCGCAACGCTTCGTCTACACATGCCGTCTACGCAACGCTTCGTCTACGCAACGCTTCGTCACGCAACGCTTGCATCGTCTACGCAACGCATCGTCTACACACTTAAAACAAAAGCAGTTGGTGCGGGGATGGTAAGTGGGAGAGAGGCTGGACTCTATGCAGAGTTGGAATAAAGCCCATCTTGCTCCTTAGCTGTCCCCTTTGATGCATCAACGGATCAGAACGGGAACATTGACGGAACTGTACGAGGAAAAGAATCTCGCGGCGGATGAGTAAAAGTGGATAAAAATGAACCTACTTGAGCATTATGCGTCTTATCCAAACAATGTGGGTTTAATGTGATATAAATAGGACCACGGGTTTAACAATGGGTTGTTTACATAATAACTTTTAAAATTTTAATGTAATGCTAGTAACAATTTGGGTTATAAAATGTTTATATTTGCAGTTTATATTTAGTGTTATATGAAGGGGAAAATATTGTATTTATCTGATACTTGTTGTGTGTGGGTTTAGTTTTTATTACAGATAATTTCCCAAGTTGTTTTGTCATATAAATAAGACAATTGTACTATTGCTAATTACTTAAATATATTTTACAAAACCTCCCAAAAAAGCTGTTTAATTTTAAATACAATTTATATACATACCGGTACTTGTTTGACATTATAAACTGTTATAAAAAATAAGACAGTTGTACTATTGCTATTACTTTAAATATATTTACAAAACCTCCCTAAAAATACAGTTTAATTTTTAAATACAATTTATAATACATACTTGTTTGGTAATTTTAAAATGTTATAAAAATGTTGTAGTCCATATTGGCTACTGGTTTTTAAAATACTATATTCAATAATGTATCAACGAGTGTCACTTGAATAATTGCTAAACTACCTTTTTTGTGTTCTTGACATTTTTTAATAGTGCATATTTTAAATTGTTTATTTTAGCTTTTTGTCTTTTTAAATTACTTTGTATTTGTGTTTTATATTGTTATTTTAATAATGCGTTTGTCGTTATACAATATAGGTACATTTAACCTATTACTTAGTGTATTTTTTTGGGTTTGTAAATATATTTAATTTTAAACAACAATTATAATACTTTTTGAGTATTTTTTATGTATTTTTTAAGTTTTAATTTTTAGCTGATGCGTCTACGCAACGCATCGTTCTACATAATGCGTCGTTTCCCTACGCAACGTTCTACGCAACGCATTGTCTATGCAGCATCGTCTACGCAACGCATCATCTACGCATTGTCTACGCAACGCATCGTCATATGCTGCCTTGGAACAATCATGGACAACACATCGGAAGAGAAGAAACTACTGAAGGAAAAGAAAATGGACCTACCGCCCGAGACTGGATCTAAAACGGGTTTGTAAAATATAATTAATAATGTGATGTTATTTTAATGCGGTTTTTTAAGTATTTTTATGTGTATTTTTTTTAAAGTTTTTAATTTTTAGCTGATGCGTCTATGCAATGCATCGTCTACGCAATGCTTCGTCTTACGCAACGCTTCGTCTTACGCAACTCTTCGTCTTACGCAACGCTTCGTCTACGCAACGCTTCATCTACGCAACGCATCGTCTACGCAACGCATCGTCTACACTCGTCCACTTAAAACAAAAGCAGTTGGTGCAGGGATGGTAAGTGGGAGAAGGCTGGACTCTATGCCCGAGGTTGAGGAATAAATGCCCCTTTACCTCCTTAGCTGTCTTTACCCGATGCATCAACGGGTCGGAACAGGGGAACATTGACGGAACTGTACGAGAAGAATCTCGCGTGAGATGGTAAAAAAAAATTTGGATAAGATAGACCTGCCGAGCATTGTAAATGTTATCAAACAATGTGGGTTTTTTAATGTATTATAATAAGGACCACAGTTAACGTGGTTGTTTACATAATAACTTTAAATTTAATGTAAATGCTAGTAACAATTGGTTATAAAATGTTTATATTTTTTGGTTTATGTTAGTGTTATATACAAGAGAGTGTATATTATCTGATACTTGTTGTAATGGTGGGTTTAGTTTTTGTACAGATATTTCCAAGTTGTTTTGTCATATAAATAAGACAATTGTACTAGCTTACTGTTACTTAAATATATTTACAAAACCCTCCCAAAATTTTAATTTTAAAAAATTTTTATACCCGGGACTTGTTTGACATTATAAAAATGTTATAAAAAAAAAAGACAATTGTATTTTTGCATTATTTTAAAAATATTTACAAAAATTTCCCCCAAAAAAACAATTTAATTTTTTTTAATACAATTTATAATACATACTTGTTTGGGACATTATAAATGTTATAAAAAAAATGTTGTAATCCATGTTGGCTACTAATTTTTTAAATACTATATTCAATATTACTTATCAGTATACTTGAATAATTGCTAAACTACCCTTTTTGTTTTTATTTCTTGACATTTTTAATAGTGCATATTTAATTGTTTATTTTAGCTTTTGTCTTTTTAAATAACTTTCTATTTGTGTTTTATATTGTTATTTTTAATAATGCGTTTACATCGTTATACAATATAGGTGTTTAACCTATTACTTAAATTGTATTTTTTGGTTTTGTAAATATATTTAATTTTAAACACAATTATAATACTTTTTTGAGTATTTTTTTATGTGTATTTTTAAAGTTTTTATTTTTAGCTGATGCGTCTACGCAACGCATCGTTCTACGCAATGCGTCGTTCTACGCAACGTTCTACGCAACGCATTGTCTATGCAACGCATCGTCTACGCAACGCATCGTCTACGCATTGTCTACGCAACGCATCGTCATATGCTGCTTGGAACATCATGGACAACACATCGGAAGAGAAGAAACTACTGAGAAGAGAAGATGGACCTACCTCCGAGACTGGATCTAAAACGGGTTGTAAAATATAATTAATAATGTGATGTTATTTTAATGCGTTTTTAAGTATTTTTTATGTGTATTTTTTAAAGTTTTTTTTAATTTTTAGCTGATGCGTCTATGCAATGCATCGTCTACGCAATGCTTCGTCTACGCAATGCTTCGTCTACGCAACTCTTCGTCTACGCAACGCTTCGTCTACGCAACGCTTCGTCTACGCAACGCTAAATCTACGCAACGCATCGTCTACGCAACGCATCGTCTACGCCAAACAAAAGCAGTTGGTGCGAGGATGGTAAGTGGGAGAGAAATGGACTCTATATACCCAGAGTTGGGAATAAATGCCCTTTACCTCCTTAGCTGTCTTTACCCGATGCATCAACGGATCGGAACGGGAACATTGACGGAACTGTACGAGAAGAATCTCGCGTGAGATGGTAAAAAAAATTGGAAAAGATAGACCTACTTGAGCATTGTAAATGTTATCAAACAATGTGGGTTTTTTAATGTGATATAAATAGGACCACGGTTAACAATAGTTTGTTTACATAATAACTTTAAATTTAATGTAAATGCTAGTAACAATTGGTTATAAAATGTTTATATTTGCAGTTTATATTTAGTGTTATATACAAGAGTGTATTGTATATTATCTGATGCTTGTTGTATTAATGGTGGGTTTAGTTTTTTTTATTACAGATATTTCCAATTGTTTTGTCCATAAATAAGACGGTTGTACTATTACTATTACTTAAATATATTTACAAAACCTCCCAAAAATACAATTTAATTTTAAATACAATTTATAATACGCCTTGTTTGACATTATAAAATGTTATAAAAAAATGTTGTAGTCCATGTTGGCTTACTGGTTTTAAATACTATATTCAATATTACTTATGAGTATGTGAATAATTGCTAAACTACCCTTTTTTGTATTTCTTGACATTTTAATAGTGCATATTTAATTGTTTATTTTTAGCTTTTTGTCTTTTAATAACTTTCTATTTGTGTTTTATATTGTTATTTTAATAATGCGTTTACATCGTTATACAATATAGGTACATTTAACCTATTACTTAAATTGTATTTTTTTGGTTTTGTAAATATATTTAATTTTAAACAAAATAAAAAAACTTTATTGAGTATTTTTTTTTTATGTGTATTTTTAAAGTTTTATTTTTAGCTGATGCGTCTACGCAACGCATCGTTCTACGCAATACGTCGTTCCTACGCAACGTTCTACGCAACTTGCATTGTCTATGCAACGCACATCGTCTGCAACGCATCGTCTACGAACGCGCATCGTCTACGCATTGTCTGCGCAACGCATCGTCATATGCTTCGCCGGAACATCATGGACAACACATCGGAAGAGAAGAAACTACTGAGAAGAGAAGATGGACCTACCTCCGAGACTGGATCTAAAACGGGTTGTAAAATATAATTAATAATGTGATGTTATTTTAATGCGTTTTTAGTATGTTTTATGTGTATTTTTAATTTTTTAAATTTTAGCTGATGCGTCTATGCAACGCATCGTCTACGCAATACTTCGTCTACGCAATGCTTCGTCTGTGCAACGCTTCGTCTACGCAACGCTTCTGTCTACGCAACGCATCGTCTACACTTAAAACAAAAGCAGTTGGTGTAGGGGATGGTGAGGCGGGAAGCTGGACTCTATACCAGAGTTGAGAATAAATGCCTTTACCTCCTTAGCTGTCTTTACCCGATTCATCAACGGATCGGAACAGGAACGATGACGGAACGGTACGAGAAGAATCTCGTGAGATGGTAAAAAAAAATTGGATAAGATAGACCTACTTGAGCATTGTAAATGTTATCAAACAATGTTTTTTTTAAATGTGATATAAATAGGATATTACGGTTAACAATGGTTGTTTACATAATAACTTTCGTTTAATGTAAATGCTAGTAACAATTAGTTTATAAAATGTTTATGTTTGCAGTTTATATTTAGTGTTATATACAAGAGAGTATTGTATATTATCTGATATACTTGTTGTAATGGTGGGTTTAGTTTTTATTACCAGATATTTTAAGTTGTTTTGTCATATAAATAAGACAATTGTGCTATTGCTATTACTTAAATATATTTACAAAACCTCCAAAAATACAATTTAATTTTAAATACAATTTATAATTCATACTTGTTTGACATTATAAAATATTATAAAAAATATTTGTAGTCCATATTGGCTACTGGTTTTTAAATACTATATTCAATATTACTTATCAGTATACTTGAATAATTGCTAAACTACTCTTTTGTGTTTCATGACATTTTAATAGTGCATATTTAATTGTTTATTTTAAGCTTTTGATAACAATAACTTTCTATTTGTGTTTTATATTGTTATATGCAAGAGAAAAAAACTTGGATAGATAGATCTGCTTTTGAGTGTTGTAAATATTATCAATGTTTTTGTTATTGTGATATAAATAGGATCACAGTTAACAATAGTTTGTTTACATAACTTATAAATTTAAAATAAATGCTTGGACCCCTAGTAACAATTGGTTATAAAATGTTTATGTTTGCGATTTATATTTAGTGTTATATGCAAGAGGAAAAAACTTGGATAAGATAGACCTACTTGAGTTTTCTATAATATTATCTGATACTTGTTATAATAGTGGGTTTAGTATTTGTGCAAATATTATTCCAAGTTGTTTTGTCATATAAATAATGCACCATTGTACATCGTCATACAACGGATGTACATTTAAACTATTACTTAAATTGTATTTATTTATTTTTTGGTTTTGTGAATGTATTTAATTCTAAATACAGTTATAATACAGTTTTCATACCAGTATTATAGTATCTGTAATAATGGTTTTATTGTGCACATGTTAACTGGCTTTCAGAACTCCACCCTCCTTCGGTTTTTTGTACTAGATTTCCCGTGTAACCCCACCCCTCGCACTTCAATTCAATTGGTGGTATATATATTCAAATGGGAATAATAATTGTAAGAATTGCATTTTAAAATTGTTTTTTATATCATTTGCTTAGCCAAAAAGCTTAATAATATTCGTAGGTGGCTTTTTATACAAATATTAATGTCATTTGTAAGTTTTACATTACTATTTAACAAAAAGTAGTTTGAGTCATAGTATTCTCTGGGCAGCACCAGACCTGTTACACTGGGGGAAGCTTAAATTTAAGGGGAAAACATTGTACTGCTGAAAAAGCATTGATTTACCATCCGGGGAAAAATGGGGGGGGGGGGGGAGAGATAACTTTGGGAATTTGCACCGCCCACTTTACCCCTCCCTAGCACTTCCACTGTCTTCGGGGGGAATGGATTGCTACTCTGGGGGTGAAGGAATAATGATCTCTGGAGGTGCCATTGTGTTCTCTGTGGTGACATATAATAATAATAATAATAATAATAATAATAATGTGTGTGGACTTATATAGCGCACGTATCCACCAACTTCAGTGCTCCTCAAGGCGCATATTATTACCCCTGCTCATAAGGCTCATCGTCATTCCTGAAACCATCTCAAGCTCCCTGGGAATATACAACTCAATTGCTGACATTACAGCGCATATGGGGCTAATCAACCAACTCTGCCTTCACAGGAACCCATTTAAGCCTGGGTGAAGAGAAGCAATTATGGTTAAGTGTCTTTGCTCAAGAGCACAAGCCTTGCAACCGAGATTCGAGCCCACATTCTGCTGCTAACACCAGAACTTGAGTCCGGTAAGCTAGACCGCTCGGCCGCATGCATAAGTTTTCCATTACTATGTTAAAAAGTAGTTTCTCTGGGTGGGCAGCACCAGACCTGTTAAACTGGGGGAAGGGGGGAAGCTTAAGCTAAGGGGAAAAACTGTTAATCTTTAATGTAATTTTGTACTGCTGAAAAAGCATTGACTTGCCATCAGGGAAAAAATTGGGGAAGTGGGAGGAGAGAAAAAATAACCGGGGGAATTTGCACCCTTATTTGCCCTATCTTGCCCGCCACCCTCGTAGTGCCACCACTGTCTCTGGGGGATATGATCTGGGGAGAAGGGATTATTTTCTCTGAGGTGAAAGAATAATGATCTCTGGAGGGGCCATTTATGTTCTCTGGGGTGGAGGGAATATGTTCTGTGGAGGAAATGCTTCCTTGTGGTGCGGCAGCACCAGACCTGTGCTCGGGGGGGCAAGAGGGGGTAACAGCTTAAATTTAAGGAGGGCAAACAGTAATCTTATTTTGTACTGCTGAAAAGCATTGACTTACTATCGGGGAAAAAAAAATAATGAAATTTTCCCCCTCACCCTATAGCTTAGCCATTGATGATGGGTGTTTTCTCGTGGGGTGGGATGGGGTGTTCTCAGCTTTCTTTAATCCCCAGTATTTGAGGTCGATCCTGTAATTCGCCAGTAAGACATTTGAATAATTTGTTGAATATGTGAGGTGAATTACAAAAAACAAGCTCGCTGTGAATAGACTGATATATGAAGCTAAAACGCACTGCTCGAGTCCCTATCACTCAGCTAGAATTTGATCAAAGTGTGTTAAAGGGACAGCATGTCATAATCGCAGAAAATTTTTAACAGGGCATGGAATTGCTTTCCCAGTTTTAGATGCACTGATTATTGAATGTTATTGGCTCATTTCATGCAGCAGTGATGGTTTGTGACTTTATCATAGGTTGGTTTTCAGTTACTTGTTATTTCCTAAATTTATTAATCTAATTCCATGCCCTGTTGATCGTGGTGATATTGCCCCCATGAACGCTTTTGAAGTGTCCATTTCATGAAACCCAACACTTGAGGGCGCTATGTACAGGCATTGGTTTTGCTTGATAAATTAAAGGCAGTATGTTCGCATGATAAGAGCAGACTTTTGACGGGGCATGGAATTGGTGTCTAGTGTGGTGACCACATTGACAATTTTTGCAGCAGCAACGGTATTGTATTGACCTTATCACATGTGGGGTATTATTTATACTCACTGAGTTATTCTAAGTTTAGCGCTCTGATTTCGTGTATTAGAGATGTTGCCAAAGAGATTATATGTAAACGATACTTCCAGATCCTGCAGTCATTCATTCATTTTTTCATTTTATACTCCGACAACAAACTTGGGGGCAATGACCAACTATTTGACTTCTCGCCACAGCTTGACACTGCAATTTATTTAAATGCAAACCTGCAACATCAAATATAATAACACCAAATAGACAATAATTTTTGAAAATGGCAAGGAGCCGGACACAGGGAGCAAACCGGCTTTGACAAACGCACAGGACATACATGTAACAGATGGACTACCACGTCATCCAACATAAATTTATGAACCATTCGTTCATAATCGCATGTAGCCACCACAAGGACAACCCGCATGTCACCCACCAGCATAAAACACAATGGACTACCACGCCCATGAAAGCGCACGGATCCGAAGGGGCGGGGGCCGCAGGGGCACGTGCCTCCCAGGTAAATTGAGTAAAAAAGGAAAGGGGAGGTCAGAGAAAGGAGGGTAGCCAAAAAAAATACCGACGACAATATTAAACATCTGCTGTGTCTGCTTTTGGCATAAAATAAATACTGAAAAAATGCAACAGAAAAAAAGTTATCGGTCATGCCATGGAACTGAAACCCTCTTTTGAGAGAAAAACCGAAGTATTTCCCGGAGCTCAGAGTTTCAACTCTCTCCATCTCAACATCTAGTCCTCTTGGGTGGGAGTTTATTACCGGTTAAATGTACAGCCAGCAGGAAACAATTGATCACTTGACTGAATGATTTGCTAGTTTTGCAAAATCCTTTTGAGTGCCCTAAACGCACACATTCTTTTCAATTAATAAAATATCCAGTGCCATCATGTCCAGTAATGAAACCATGTATTATTTTTTGATCGTTGAAGTTGGTGCCACAAAAAATAGATATGGCTTTTAAAAGAGAAAATCGTCTCATCATGATAAAGTTGTGTTTGTACCCCAAAACCACGAACGTTCTTTGGCCAAAGTACGTCATACTTCGTTTGAGCGGCCAATTATCTGGGCTCCTTGCCAAAATTCCTTTGCAGTGAATATAGCCTTGAATTCAAGGCTGTGATGCATCTCAACAAAATTATGGTCGTATCATCTTCCGTTAGTTACTAGTTAGTAAGTTTTGTTTATATAGGCTAGCTTCAAACGTCGAACTTTGTGCCGTATCTAATTCAAATAATGACCAAAAATGTACATTATTTGAATTAGACACCGCTGAAAATCGACGTTCGTAATTAATTGACTTCTGCCGTAAGTTCGACAGGCAGCTCTTGCCCTCTGAACATAAGCTCGTCTCTGGACTCTTTCAAGCGAAGATATGTTTTTTGGTGATATGGCCATGCCAGAACCAGCGACTCCCCATATCAAAGATGTGGTCTAACCGGTGTGAAGTATAATTTCTCGCTGATGGACTTTCAGGCCAGTCTCAGTTAGCCCTTAGCAATCTTCTGAGGAACTGGTTATTTATTTGGTCAACCCATACTTGAAGACAATTTTCCTCCACGAATTTAGTTAATGGAGATGACTTCATAAGTTTAACACAGCATCGTTATGGCAATTGGTTGATTGCAGTTTCTTTTTATATTATGACTGATTTTCCACAGAAGCTTCGGTGATAAAAAATAACCAAGGATGTGTCTCATAAAGGTTGATAAAAGGATTACAAATTAAGGGTGCAGAGTGAAAAATAAAGCCACCATCCAAGGTGAACAGCGCCTTCAGTTTGGTGTACTGTCATTATTGAGAGAAGTGGAATTTTTGTGTCAATTTCCAGCCATGATTATAGTGACTTTTTCAAATACTTCCCAAAATTAGTTAGTATACATTTCGTTTTGCAATCGGTAGTCTGGTTTCTTGACCCAATTCCTCCACGTCTGTCAATTGTTCCGTTTCATCTGAAGAAGGATCGGGGTACCGTGTGGAAATTACAATCGCCGATGTCAATTTACTGTCCGGATTCTACGCCAGTACGCATAGGCCTGCGAAGTACGATGAGTCTTGCAGCTGATCTGCCGATGGTAACACAGACGAAGGAACAGTATGAAATCAAGCCCTTTTGTTGAAAATTTAAACTGGACTGAATTAAAACCAAGAAAAAAGAATTCCGGATAAATTAAAACTGAAGTCAAAAACTGCAAATTAAATGCCAAAATCGGGGAGTGAGAAACTTATATTGTTGTAGTCATGACATTGCTAAAATACTGGCTAATATATATATATATATATATATATATATATATATATATTCTCCATATAATCTTGAAAACTTTTGCAAAAAAAGTCAGGTGAAACTGGCCAGGAATCGCCTCAGATTGCACCACAGAGCATCCAGAAGTCAAAAATTTCCGGGGCCCTTAAGCGGGCCCCGGATTACGCCGTAAGGGCTTCGCGCTTCTGCATTTGTCCGTGTTGTGCCCCCGTCTAAAAAAATTTCCTGGATCACGCCTGATGTGTATCCGCACAACACCACATGAACACTGATTCCAATGACCCCGATACAGGTCGAAAACCCGACCTCCTGAAGTAGACAACCTGTCAACACACCTTGCCTTAACCATCCAACTATGCACACAGTGCACCTATCAATGAAGTATTTTAAAACATACACACAATTGTTATTCCCCAAGTTGGAAAACGAGGGGAAAGGATGGATATTGAAAAGGAACCGCCGGGCACCCTACATCTAACTTTACCGTTAATTAACAAAAGATAAAGTGTAACCCAGTCCTACTAGTGTTCATGCGTTTTGCACGTACGTACGACTGTCATTAAGATGTTGGCCAATGAAAGCTCTGCTTTGCTGACTCCGCCCCAAGCTCCAACCCTCTGAACGTCGATGTCTGCGAAATTTCACAGCGGGTCCGGTAGCCGATTCGTTCAATTTCATTTCACTCGTGGATTTGCAACAATGGAGATTAACAACACACTGCCTAAGTACTTCAATGGTTGTCTGATCTGACGCAAAGAACTGTATGTACCAATGACGCGGATCCGAGGGCGTTTTTGAAACAATTCCCATAAGGTACAAATCTTGTGGTTTCCGTCCCTTCCAAGCCTCCCACATTACTAAGAACCATGAAAGATAAAGATAAAATGGCATCTTGGCACTTACAATTTCATTGTTTTGTTAATAGTATTCATGCATACCCGGCTGAAGGGGGTAGAAAGGTTTGAAATATAGCCCTATTATTTTTAAGATTACTATGTAAGTTTGAACCGACTGGCTCAATTGGAATCTTGTTAAACAAAAGGGTATTGACTATCGCTTACGAGTACATGGATAGTTTTGAGCGATTCGAAGAAACTGAGTCTTCCTCCGATAGAAGCTTTTTATAGTAGTTTAAACAATTGATGATATTACTAAAGAAGAATACTCACATGCGAACAAGGTTTATATGGGGTGATTTGTAAAACTCTAGGTGATTATCACAATTTGTATGTGCATTACGGGCCGTTATTATTAGCGGATGTGTTTGAAAAATTTTGTAACCTTGTATTCGAGAGTACAGTTTAGATCCGGCTAATTATTATACTAGCCCTGGATTAAGTTGGAATGCGTCACGTTAAAACACTCGGGGTGAAACTTTAGATTTGTTTACAGATATTGATATGCATTTATTTATTTAGAAAAAGGTACACGAGGAGGGCAGTGCATGGTAAGTAAACGATACGCTAAAGCAAACAATAAATATTTAGACAATTACGATGAAACGATTGAATCGAGGTTACATTACGTATTTAGACGCGAAAATAATTTATACGGATATGCTATGAGTCAACCTTTACCAACGGGTAATTTTTAAATGGATGACTAGAAAACAAATTAATAAACTCGATAAAGAGAAGGATTTAAAATAGTAAAGGCTACATATTTAGAAGTTGATTTAGAATATCCAACTAGGTTACATGATTCTCACGGCGCATTTTCCCACTCGCGCCAGAATCGTTGGTAGTACCGAAAGAATGGATGTCGCCGTATCAACACAAGTTGTTAAAAGACAAACCCGCCCCAAACGCCGTAAAATTGGTACCAAATTTATATGATAAACGTAATTACGTACTTCATTATCGCAATTTACTACTATATTTAGATCTCGGTATGAAATTAACTAAAATTCATCGTGTATTAGAATTTGATGAATCATGTTGGATGAAATCATACATTGATAAAAACACCCAACTTAGAAAAGACGCCACAAGTGATTTTGAAAAAGATTTATACAAACTTATGAACAATTCAGTTTTTGGTAAAACGATGGAGAATGTACGAATACGCGTTAATGTGAATTTAAAACGGTTAAAGAAAAAAAGAAAAAATGCTGAAAATCAAATTCGTAAAACTTGTTGCAGGAAAACCAAATTTCGCTGAGGCAAGGATTTTTTGGTAATGATTTAGTAGCGATTCACATGCATAAAATAAAACTTTTACTTAACCGCTCAGTTTATGTAGGAATGGCTGTTTTAGAATTATCAAAACATTTAATGTACGATTTTTATTACAATCATTTAAAGCGAAAATATGGCAATAAAATGTGAGTTACTGTATTACGGATACGGATAGTTTGTTACTTGAGATTCAAACGGAAGATGTATATTAAAGATATGGAAAAAGACAAGCATTTATACGATTTTAGTAATTGAGTAACAAAAAGATCATTTCCTATTTTTCCTGAAGAAATAAAAAAATGATTGGTAAAATGAAAGACGAGACTGCAGGGACTTTAATCTCAGAAATTGTATGTTTTAAGACCAAAATGTATTCAATACTTTTACCAAATTCTAA
This sequence comes from Zoroaster sp. YZ-2022, assembly GCA_029582265.1. Lineage (NCBI taxonomy): Eukaryota > Metazoa > Echinodermata > Asteroidea > Forcipulatida > Zoroasteridae > Zoroaster > Zoroaster sp. YZ-2022. Next base: position 3,524 of record JAQQFT010000332.1, on the reverse strand, counting down.
TAAATAAGAAAAGCTAAAGGAGTTAAAACAGCAGTTTTAGAACAAGATATTAAACACAACCGATATAAACAAGTTTTATCGTTGCAAAATACTCTACAATCATTCTATGAATTTTATTAAACATGAAAAACATAGATTATATACAACAAGTGAGTAATTAAAAATATCGTTTATCTCCTTTAGACACAAAAGAAATATATTTTAGAAAATGGAGTACATACATTGATCTTAAGCGGTAACCACAGAATATCGTTTTAATAGGTGGATTCTTCATGTATCTGCAAGGAATAATTTGTAATTCTTCTTTTTACAAAACCACATGAGCAGGACCCGCATCTAAATAATACAAGTTTGATGGGTTGATTAGCAGCTTTCATCGTTTAGATATTTATAAATTGTTATACTCCATATAGGATCAGTTGCGCGACGTCTCGCATCTTTTTCAGCTTCAACAGAGCGCGTATAAATAACGAACTAAACCATTGCTCGAACCCTTTTTTTGTCTTGAGTTCGGCGCCGCAAGCGCCGGGAGGCTCACTTGGTTCAACACTACGCAATGTAATTGTATCTTTAGGTTTTAAATTTATAAGACGTGTGAGCCCATGCTTATTTAATGCTTGCAACTGCTGGTAATCTTTTAGCCCATACTCGAGATCTTTTTTATCAGTTGCGGCTTCTTGAGCGGCTGATGATGAGAAAATAACTCTCGGGTAACGTTCTATTAAATCGCTTTACTGATAATTTTATCGTGCAAGTGATTACCCACCTCACCTCTTTGAATTTTTACATTATGTTTACTCACGCCATCACAGCAACACTAGACATAAATTCTTTTCCAGATTCGATTCGGATAATTTTAGTGTCAAGTTAGCTGCAAACGTTTATAAATTTTTCTGAAATTTCCGCATTACTACCGACTTGAATAGCTGTTTTATCGGTTAACGGTTCTGGCTTCTTTATATTCATCAGCTTCATCTACAACAGTTAACGCGTACTTGAACGTCTTTTAGCTATTGTATCGTGCGGAAGAAATAATAAATCAGCTTGACGAATCCTGATTTGGTGCTTGTAAATTACTATTTGAAACTCAGTAGGGTCTTGCAACATCAGAGTTAAGTTGACCTCGAGTCGGTGACTCGGACTCGAGTCCGACGGAGTCGCTAATTTTTGTGACTTGCGACTTGACTTGACTTATCAAAATGACTTGGGACTTGACTCTGACTTGGACAAAATGACTTGTGACTTGACTCGACTTGAGTAAATTTGACTTGACGACATTGTGTTTTCATCATGTATTTTAGATTGTTTTATTACATGTATTTTTCTGGTCAATCCGGCCACGGCAGCCGAATACTTTTGGTAGACGGGAAAAAAATGCCGTCGCGAATTTTATATCTAATGTAATACATAATAATAGTGTATACTAACAATGTATGTGCTTTTGTCCCGTAAAGCGTACGCTACATGTCTAGTCTTCATCACAATCTGTCGTAGTGGAAGAAGTGGGCTATTACTGGTGCTGCATTGCATTAATATTCACAAAATAATTTATACAAACGGTTGGAACGAGGTTATAGCGACATTGTTAATTGTATTAAGAATTTGTAAAGTGTTGAACAAATGATCGCAAATTTTTCAAAAACAAAACCGAATAGCTATTTTGACCCAAATGAGGTTTTATTATGTGTGTAATCATTAAAGGGTACATGTTTTTTTTATAAACGTTTTAATTGCAAAAAGGGAATTTTGAAATATTTTACGAACGTACTTTTAAATTCTCCTTACATCACCTATGCAAGCGTTGTCAGAGCGTCAACACAGAATCAGTAAGGATTTCATGCGCAACGTTGTAACACACTGGATCCGGAGTCCAGATTTTAACAAATGTATTGTTTGTGGACAATTAACAGCGACCGAATAAATGTAAGAAGTAGCTATTACTAGTTTTTGGGGCGCATACAAAATTTATCTTCTTCCAAATTACCAAATTCCGAGGGCCTATAAGAGTAAAATTACCATCCGTCGGTTTCCGTCCTGGGAGAAAAATGAATTGTCCTATGCTGTAATAGCTTCAACCGTCTGCAAATTTTCGTACAAATATTGAAATGAACCACTCTAAATATATGTTACTCTACGCTAGATTGATACCAGATTAAAAAAAATTTAAAAACCTCAATCGCTTCTTTCTATACTTTTCCAATATAACCCTTATAATTTCTGGACCGAATTGATGAAAACTACCTGGTTCCCTGTTTTGTCAGGAATAATATTGAATTCAGATGTGACACCAATGAAAAACACACGCACCAGGGCCTACACAATTTGTAGAAGTTGTTAACGTCATACTTGGATTTGTTTGTGAGTTTTCCTGGTCTTCAATAGTCATTTATTTTACCTCCCATCATGTTATCACTTGTTTTTCATTTATTTTATTCAATCAGCAACTTATATTAATGAAGCAAAATACGTCTAAACATCTTCAATAAAGTGTCAATCTTTAGGCCTACAGTGTACATTTATTTGCCTATACGTTTCACCATACAAGGCTTCCTTCATTTATATATGGTACACGTGTGTGTGTTGTATAGTTTCTAGAAAATATTGCCTGATGATTACAGCGTGAGGTTTCAAAAGACCTGAGATAAATGTGTTAATTATGTATATCCTATAAATGTCAATTGACAAATGATTGATTTATTCTCACTGCCAAGACAGGGAACATGACAAACAGAACATTGGCTTTATAGCAAAAAAAAAAAAAAAAGGCTCCGGTTTTGAGATCTCCGTGCAGTGTGGCCTCAGCTAGACCACCCGCACGTCGGCATTTTATTTTATTATTTTTTGCTATGAAACGACAAGTCCAATCGCAGCCACACACTTTTCACATAGGGGTATAAACGTTTATTGATTTAGAGTCCTCTCTTTAACACACCATACTTTGTAGTAATGGGAATTTTGGTCCCTGCCCACACATGTAAAAAAAATTAAACAAAACAAAACAAACAAAAACAAAATCGCGTCACCGCAACTACCTTGAAACTGGAGACCTTTTAGCCCTATTAGGGACGATAAATGACTCCTAGACTTGACTTGGACTTGAGAAAATTTGACTGCACTTGACCTGACTTAGGAAATTTGACTAGTGACTCGACTTTGGATCTTTGAGAAAAATTACTTGAGACTTGACTTGACTTGAGAACATTTGACTTGGACTTGACTTGACTTAGAAAATAAGGTTACAAACACTAGAATATATTTAGGATAGGTAACAAATTTGCCATAGCGCTTGCTTTTTTAATCCATTGTAAAACTACTTTTTTTATTTACTTTTGTTTCTTTAACCACCTCACACCAGCATCTAAACCTTTATAATATCCTCGTGGACTATAATATGCATTACTAAGCACAAGTTTTTGTATTCGTTTATCCATTTAACATTAAGTAATATCAATATCTGCAGCACTTTTAGGGATAAGAGATGATGGTAAACGCCTTGTTTAATTAACTACATTTGTGTCATTGAA
>JAQQFT010000331.1:0-30222 GCA_029582265.1 Zoroaster sp. YZ-2022 | reverse complement strand
ATCAACTACCACCAATACCCATTTCATGGAAATTGCCCTTTTAAAAGTGAGACCCCAAAACCTTGTTTGCGCGAGCGCGGGTGACCCCTTTATAAAGGACAAACCCAATAAAAAACCCACCAAACGACTGCCATCAAGAAATCGTTACCATCGACAAGCCCACAAACGCTAGAAATTAGCATTGATCGCACCAAGACTTGGGCACTAACCACGTGGCGGAATATGGGCAGAATCAGAACCAGGACGTGGATATTTAACTACATTTGCCACTGTTGGGTCAAACTTAACAGATCAAGAACTGGCCATGCCGATTTGGATAAACATGCTCGCATGGGACTAAGTGACAACGCTAATGTACCTGGTCATGATGACCACGCACATCATATCGTTCATGACTGTATTATTTACAGATGTGATGGAAATTTAACTGAACTCGACCAGTCTGTATTAAACTGGATCCATAACCAACCTTGTCATGTTAACTTTGTATGAACCATACGATAAATAAAAATAAAGCAGCCCACAGCACGAATCAGATGATGTTCTATCTACCCCATATAACTGTATGCAAGTTAAGTATAATTATATCTCCCTGGCCCCACAAGTACAAGTATACAACAAATTATTATAGCTTTGTTTTGGGGGAAGCATCAAAATGTACTATCATGGTAACAAAATGTGATGCTGTAAAAGTGAAAGTGTGTCAACATACAAATCTAGGCTTTTTCCTCCTCCATGGTAAACATGATTAAATTAGATACTGCGACTTTGCAGACGGCTGACTCAAGTTGTATGTTTGTAGAAAAGCAAAATTACAAACAAATTTACCTGAAAATTCAAAATCGATGGGCCTGAAGAGCAAGGCCCTAAAGTTGCAGGCTTGACCCGGCCAATGCCAAGGCAAGGCTTTTGCCCTCAAGCCTTAAGGCCAAGGCCAAGGCCCTAAAACTGCCTCCAGGCAGCCTTAAGGCCAAGGCTCAGTATCAAGGCACTACATCACTGGTTCAAACCTCTGTTAATTCCAACCATGCCCTAGTAGGTCTACATGGTGCAAAGCATGGAATCCTCTCTGTCATGTTGTAATCACAAGAAACAGTTTCCATATAGCCACGTGTGGTTGGACATATTCTCAGTGGCCGAAAAAGAGAATCAGAATGGTAAAACAAACAAATATGGAAACGTACTGCAGTTTCGCTTATTAAGCTGCTTACAAAAATTGTGTAAATCCGTTTAACACATTTGTTATGTAAAATTGTAATACAGCAAATTGTTGGAAATAGAGTTGCCTGCATTTTGCTGTAATCTTTTACAGTGTAGCGCGCAGTACACGTACGCAATAAGCCTTTAATCGGAATTGTCGCAGCACTTGGTGCATTAATTTGGTGATTACCCTATGGTAAAAAGGAGTACTAATTGCGTACTAGATTATGTCTAAAGTCAATGGCATGTTTTTAGTGATTAGTTGTTATTTTTTACGTAGGATATTATGACAACATTATGGAAAAAAATTATTTGAAATTCGTTAGATATACTGGTAGTAACTTGTGTTATTCTGTCGAGTAAGACTTATAGTTTTGCATGTATGATGAAAAATGATAAGTGGTGACTGCTTGCGTTGACAGCATGGAGAAATTCCTTTTCAAGTAATAATTAGTTCTGAAAAGATACATTTTCATGTTTTTTATAAAAATACACAAACGGCATGTCAGAGGAACAATTTTCCCATGATGTTTGGTACCATTACAAACTTCAAATCAAATTAAGTTTTTCAGAGGCATCTAGCAATTTTATTATCGGGTAATTAACTAAATGTGTATAATCCTTGAATAACCCTCGAAAGACCTTACACGGATAAGCGTTGCTGCATTGTTACGCAATTAGCTTTCAACCCTCTTTACTCTTTAGTTACAACACTTTGGATCTTCTGCAAAGGCTCAAGTAATCTAAAGTTATTGAGAAAACGATAAAAAAGCTTTGAGTACCTCCACATGTTTATGCGATGCTGCACAATGACAAGTGTATCACTCAAGAGAGGATGGGGAGGGAAGGGCGGGGGTAGTTCATATTCCCTTCATTGATATTTCCATTTATATTTCGTAAGCTTCCTGGCGAGACCATTATATCGTTTTTATTTGTTTTTTCCATCTGGAATCTGGATCCTCTTTAAAAATCCCAGATCAGTCCCTGCCCTCACTCCACATTTTCCCAATGTTCTCTGGTGGAATTGTCTCGTCATGGAAACTTCCGACCCTTCGTAATTGTTCGGCATAGACTTGCGTCTGTGGCTGCCTCGTCCTCAGATTATAGTCGGGAGAACATTACTGGAGATGCTGCCATCACCTGTTCTCTTTCAATCGTCAGCTTTCAGAGCTCTCCCACACCTCTGCCAGTCCACTCTGTCACACTGTCTACCCAGCGCAGTTTGAAGTGATCCATGCCCTGGACTCGTACACGAGCGCACCACATAATGCTTTCCGTTTTAACCACCTCCTACCCTGCAAAATCTTTGGAAACCCTTTGAATCTGTTTTGAATTCTGAACATTTAGAAAGCAGGTTATACATACTTTAATAACCTTCGAGAGTGATATTATAGAATCCTGAAGTCAAGGCGCACAAGGCATCCCTGACATAGTATAGGCCTACATCACAATAATTTAACAAGACCAGCGCGAAGTGGAGGAGCCATGAGATCGTTTACCAACTTGTTCTGTTAATCAATTATTCATATATTTGTGTCATATGAAAATGTAAATTTTCATTTTAGGACTTTATACAATATTCATGTTTTTTGCTTAAGTTGCATAAAACGGCTCCCTGGGCAAAACCACTGGGGAAAAGCAAGGAGGCCAGGTGGACGGGGAAGCAGTGGTAGGGGTAGGGTGGTAAAGGGGAGGGGACATGGGTGGTAGAGGTGGGGGCTAGGGGTAGGGGTAAATATGGAACAAATTATCCACAGACTTCAGAATAAATTTTGTAATTTTTAAAAAGTAAAACGAATATATAATTTATTGGTGACAATCAGAAAGCGTCGAGTACGCAGTGCTGTCTACACGTCAATATAGGGCAAATTAAACCAATTCGTTTATCACCTGATGCAGGGTTATTTATTGTAGAATGTTATATCTCTACTTTAGAAGACCTCACTAGTCATGTGTACTCGTACCTGGACATTAAAACGTCACCCGGGCACTCAGAGAGGTAGTGTAGGTCAACCTTATTACAGGAGACATCAGAGAACATGGACCATCGAGTACTAGTTCTGAAAGAACTGGAGGACACTCGATCGTTTCGATCAGTATGCCCCTGATCGTCCTCAGGAGAATGGGAGAGCATACCGATCGAAACGTCGAGTTGTACCTCCAGTTCTGTTCAGAATCAATTACTACTCAATTGAGATCTCCATGGTGTCACCGCAATTAGTCTTACTTATCATCCCCACCATGCAAAGCTACAAGTTTTACCTTTTATTATTATTAATGAGCACCCCAGATTATGTATAATGTAGTCTGTGTTGGTGATGGTCATGTTTCGTGGTCGGTGTTGGTCACTCTTGGTCGGGTCATTGATATGCAAATACTCATCATACATCATTATGTGGGGACCAAATTCTACCGTACAACGTATGGTGGCTAAGAGAGCCCTCACAAATCAGGCAAACGTTCATACCCCCATGAACAAGTTGTTTAAACACGGCAGAAATCCAATCGGTCCAGCAATTTTGGCTGCAATTGGACATCGTTTCTTAGCAATAAGTAAATAAATAAATAAACAAATGATCGTTTATTGAAGCAAAATAAAGTACTGTGAAAACAGAAATATCTTAAACGTTTGAATTTTCTTGATTTTTCCTCACACTCAGCACCGGATCCGCCCCTAGTTGACCCCTTTGTCTCTACTGCACAGTATTTTCACTTTCAATTTGATGAACTCGTCCTGCTTTTATTTAGTAAACAATGAAGGAAGATTGCATGAAACAAAAAGTAATTTGCTTTTGTATAATAATGACTGCTTCTCTGAGCCACCCGCATCAATTAGTGTCACACGTACTTGAGTACACTGTATGTATTTATGGATGAAGGAAAGGATATATGGAAAAAACAGGGGCGGATTGAGAATGGCTTAAAAGGGGGCATATGGATAAATAAATATTGGAAATTTGTAACTTCCATGTAAGATAATGTGATAGTATTAATTCATTTAATAGAGAGATATCTTATTATTAATAGAGATATTCTATTAACAATAGAGTATATCTCTATTAATGGATTAAATGTTATGAATGTACGCCATAATATCATTTTAAATAAATTAATACAATAATTTCTAACTGTATTTTTTGACATCATGAGACGAGAATTCAACAAAAGAATGAATACGAAAAGATCTGAATGCATCATCAATATAGTTCATAGATTGTATGATTCACTATAGTGATGACTACCTGTAGAAGCAGTTTGGCCAACATTACCTATGGTGTTGTTCCATGCATAGACAGGATACACCGTTGGTCATTTTTTTATATTATTTGTTCTATTATCAGAGCATACCGATCGACACGTCGAGTTGGACCTCCAGTTCTTTCTTTCAGAACTACTATCTACCAATTGAGAATTTCACATGGTGTCACTGCACTTCGTCTTTTAATACTGATTTTTGTTGTCCCTACAGATTTCCAAAGTCAACAAACCCCTGGCTATTGTCCACTGTAGTGAGTTATCAACTTGATGTAGTAAAGCATTATTTCCACGAAGGCCACTTGAAGAGACATTGAATCATTTAAAATTCTATGCAAAGTTGTTGCTACAGTGCAATAAAGCGCGGTTACCAAACAATGGTAGATTATCATTTTTGATAAGGCTTTCATAAAAGAAAACAACCCAGTTGCACGTATTTCCAGCAGTAATATTACAACTGACATCGGCGCTGACTGGTTCCACGCATTAGGGCCAAAAGTATCCGGTTTCTGGTTATAGGTCGGCTTCAAAATCGGTGAGGTGACGCGCTTTTGTTTTATTATTGCCAACCAGTGAAATACGTGATAGGCTCACATGTACATGCGGGTTATTGAAACCAGACCAAATTTCCTGCCACACAAAGTACGGTGGCTAAGAGAGGCCGTTAATAAAATGAGGTAAATACACTTTGTGAAAAAGTTGTTTAAAACAAATGCATGGCAGAATTTCACGCGGGTCTGAGGCGACGCGCGTAGAGACCAGAAACAGAGACTTTTTTGGCCTTTGTATCTTGCCCGTCAATTAAAGAGACAAGGTACCACACCGCCTCCGCGCACATATCGCTAATATTACTCAGGAAAACATACGACTACCTAAGCAACCACCTTTTGATTACTTGACTGATTTTAGTTTCAACAATTACAGGATAACAACGCTTTTTCAGGGGTTATTTATTGTAGAATGTTATATTCTGCTTCAGGAAGACCTTTACCAGTCATGTGTACCCTGTATCGTGACATTACACGTCACCCACTCAGGGACTTTGTGTAGGTCTACCTTATTAAAATTATTAACGAGCACCTCAGACTATATATACGTGGTCAGTGTTGGTGATATCGCGCTTGGTCACTCTTGGTCACGGTCAATATTATGCAAATACTCATGAATACATCATACGGTAGGGACCAAATTTCCCATGTACAAAGTATGTTTAGTAAGAGAGGCCGCACAAATCGGCCAGCAACGTTGATAACCCTATGTGAAAAAAGTCGTTTAAAACACAGAATTGGCAGACTTTCCCAATCGATCCAGCAATTTTGGCTGCAATTGGACATCGTTTCTTAGTAAAAAATAAATAAAATAAAACATGTCGACGCAGAGACCAGAACTGGAGATATTTTTTGGCCCAAAGGCACTATACACAAAATCAAAAGAAAGATTTAAAAAATTAATGCGCACAATATTGCTGTATTTAGTGGAAGGTGAGGGGGCTGGGGACTACAAATGATCATCTACTTTTAAAATAAAGTACTGTGAAAAGAGAAATATCTGAGATTTCGGACTCCTCTTTTGGATTTTCCCCACACTCAGCAATTCTGGATCCACTTTAGTTGACCCTTTTGTTCCTCACCGTACAGTATTTTCAATTTCAATTTGATGAACCCGTTTCATTTAGTGAACAATAAAGGATACCCAGAGTATTGAACAAAAGCAATTAGTTTTTGAGTTATAAATAACTGTTTCTCTGAGCCAGCACATCAATTAGTGTCACACGTACTTCTTGTACACTGCATGTATAGAAGGATTGGCTAGGTATTTAGGGATGAAGGAAAGCTAATATATGTGGAAAACAAGGGCGGGTCGAGAGTGGCTTAAAAGAGGAGGCATATGGATAAATAAATATTGGTAATTTGTAACTTCCATGTAAAATAACAATGAGTTAGTAGCAAGATGAAAGGGGAAAGAAACAACGTTTCTATACTTTTGACTTTCGCTCAATAGGGCCTATAAATAAACAATCATTTCTGAAAATATAAAATTGTAGAAAATGAAAAAGCAGTTGTGCCATGCCGAACCGAGTTTAACACGCTAAACTTTCATCGGCTAAGACAATAAAACCGACTTTAATAACTGGCTGTTATGACATTACATGATTTCAATTAAAATCCTTCAACAATTCGCAAAAGGTAAAACAAAGTTAAAATATTTCGACGGCATCTACACTGTAAAAAATTGCGTATTTTTACACAGATTTTTGTCTGTTTTTTCCTTTTACATTTCTGCGAATTCCTTTGTGTTTTTGCTGTTGTGTCGTAAATGTGCATGTGTTTGGCTTTCTACAGCAAAATAAATAACAACAGGTCTGTACTTATATTTTACAAAGTCAATTGTTAAATAAAATAACAGGCAAAGTGCTTAGCAACTCTGTTGACAAAGTAATTCTTTCTGTAAATTTACAAAAAAATTAGAGGTAATTTTAGATTTTGACAACATCTAAACTTACAGATGGGAGAAGTCTTTGAATTTTGTTAAAGTGGAATGGTAAACAATGACGCCTGCTTGTTGGAGGATGCGCTGGAAGTTGATGTGTGACGTATAACCTAAGTAGGAAGATGGCGAAATGGTTAGATTTGGGAGACCCTTGTGTCGGGGTTTGGGAGAGGCCTCTTTATGTGTTGGATCTTGCAAGGTTTGTAAATGTTGCGCTGGAGGGCAGACTTTGATGCCGTAGTTCTTTGCGTAAACCGTCTGCCGCATAAGTTGCAGGCGCATTGTACGATGGAAGGAGGGCTGGTTCTATATCGATTTGTGGGTGGGCCTCCTGTAAACGTCGCTCGGTGCCAAGGAGCCATCTGGATTTTGGAGATTCCAACATCAAGGAACGAGATCTGCCCGTCTTCTTTATACTTCCATTGTAAACCTTGATGCTAGGATATTGTTTCGTTGAGGTGTTGTAGGAAGTCCTGGAGTGCTTTCTTCCATGTGGCCATACAACAAAGGTCCTATCTACATAGCGGTTTCACAGGCTGTGTCGGAGGTCGGCGGTGTGGATGGAAGAATTTCGAAAACAACAGCAAGGACCGAGGATAGAGGAGATCCCATGGAGGTCCCAGCTGTCCGCTTCCTATTTTACCCTGAAATAGAAAACAAATTAGTAGAAACACACGTTAGTAATATATCGCGTATCTGGGCAAGGAGAGTGGGGTGTGGTCACTGGAAGTGAAAGGTCTCTTCAGTTGGGACATTGGTGAAAAGCGAGACAACATCAAAACCAGCGTTCTGGTCACACCATGGCGTATGGTCTGAACGTATGCCAACGTATGCGAAATATCGAAATACGTTGGTGTACGTTGGTGTACGCTGACATAAGTTAGGGGTAAGTTGGGATACGTCAATGATGTTAAGAGCACGCTGTGATACGGCTGTAGGGGTTTGGAACACGTCGAGCCCGCGAAAATTATTGAGCATGTCGTCAAATGTATTTGGCGTACTCAACGTGTGCTTAATACGTTCTGCATAAGTTCCCGGTAAGTTCGTGGTACGTTAGATAATGTCGACATACGCTGACATACGTTAGAGGTAATTATCGTAAGTTGGTATACGCTGATGTCGTCGGCTGACGGGGAAACGTGTTGTTAACGCAGAAAATAACGAGTTGATAACGCATATGTGCCGTGGCACCCAACCGGCGCTCGACGTATCTCCAACGATTCTCGACGTATTCTGACGTATCCACCCCGGCGCACAACTTATGCTCGCGATCGTGTAACGTATATAAACGTGTTTCTGCCAGTACAGAAGAAGCGTATGTGCCGTGCCAGCCAGCGAGCATTCGGCGTTATGGGAACTTTGGGGGTTGAGTATAGAAGGGTCCCTTTGAGTAACTCATCCTCACTTCTTCATGGTCTGTCGTGCTGAACACATCAACCCATCATCAACCCATCATCATCAGGAGAGCAGCGGCAGACATACGCTACGAATACGCTAAGCATACGCGGTCATACGCTCGCATACGCTGTGATACGCCGTCATAGTTTGTTATAGTCAGTGATACGCTATCAAATACGTTAGTTATACGCTATGTATACGTTAAATACGCTTGGATACGCTTATGGATACGTCCATTCCAACACCGATGTCGACTTTTCAGATGCAATTCTAAGTTGTAGTTGGACGTTCTTGACCTCTGACAATTTTCGAAGCCGCGTTTGTGTACGGCGGTATACGTTCAGGCCATACGCCATGGTGTGACAGGGCCTTAACCAAGATGTCGCTGGTTGTAGAGTGAGACCCCGGTGATTCTCAACGAACTGACTGGAGCTGGACATACGGTGCTGGATTGAGACCCACCAAGGTCGGAGGATCTTAATAGTTAGGTACCGAGCTGTGTTGTATGTGGGTGATCTTCTGGGATATTCATAACTATAATACAAGAAGCGCAACAAACTTTCAATAAGTACCGTAAGAACCTCAAATTTTAAATAAACTATTAGCCAACACATTGTGGTTAATTTGCCAATTCATATTTTTTAGTCCACAATGTATCGTGTTCCACTATGTATTGTGATCCACAATGTATCAAGAAACATCAATGTATCGAAACAATAAAGATGCGTAACTCTTGCACACGCCTTTTGTGTTTGTCTGGTGTTCACTGGTGCATCAGGGTCCCGCAGCTTGGACTTACCTTTTCCAAATTTTCAGATTATGGAGATTAAAAAGTGTTCTAGTCAATAAGGTTCGGTACTGACAAGCTTTTAGGAAGCAGAATAAAGCGTGATAAGTTGACTTCAGAGAAGACACAGATTTTCAACATTTGGCGGTAATACGGATTTATGGACACCATATACTAAGAGTTTCGATGTTTTGGTTTTCGTGACATAAAGTAAGATCTAAGGTCCTCTTCGGGCCTATTGAGCAATCGTTAAACTATTGGCCCAAACTATTCATTGAGCTTGTTTATCTCGTTTCAAGATTTGATAGCAACTTTTCTGAGTGGAAATAGCTCTGGAAGCAGACAAAGAAATAGATAACTGACAGTCCTAATACCTATACAAAACTGTAGCCTGAAACATCACTGCCACTGCCATTGCATTTACTTCACTAATCCCTCCCTACACAACAGTCAGTAATCCCTGTCTGACCCAGGAGGTCCAGTTTGGCTCGGTGCATTCAAGCATTGAACAAATTATCCTCTCTCAATCGTCCAACAATTGAATGCCTCGCCCAATGGGCCCCATATGACCAAGTTGATCATGAGCCATTACAATTTACAGCTATTTTTAAATGTTGCAAATAAATGACCAGGTTATTTTTTCATGTTATTTTCTCATTAACTACACAACGTAATAAGCTGAAACCTTCACAGGTTGGTCATTAATGAATAACTTAATTCAAAGAAAGTAAGGTTACTTTTAGAAGCAGTTTTCGAATAATACCCACAAGTGTATAATAGTTTTAAACGTGAAATGTCAATTGCTCTTGCTTCGATCTGTTTAATGATAGGCCTACATTATTTGCCCTCACTGAGTAATGAAAACCAATACGATTGCCTCAATTAGTAATCAATCAAAAACTTCACAAAAGAAGTCTCATGTCAGTTTAAGGTGAGTTCATAATTACACACGTTATAGTTGCTATGGCTACAGCAGGCAACACAAAAACAGAGAAAGATGTGGAGCAGTTGTGGTAATGATGCGGCACTTTGGAAGTCAGCTATGTTTGAGCGGATGTGTAATTCTGAACTCAGTCACGATTCGTACTCTCTGAAGCTATACAATGAGATATTCTAGTTTCATTTAGCTCTGATTTTGCTATTTATTTTGGCAATCACTCATGTCCCTTGTGATCTATGTAAATGGGGACATGGGGCTATGACCAGGCTGAACCTGGTGATGATCAGCAGCCCATGATTTGAAGGCTTCGCCAACTTTAAATCAACTTGTCGAAAGGGCGGGAACAAATTGTCGAAAGGACATGGTGGCAATCACCTTTAACATGAATTTGCGTTGAAAATCACTGAGTAACGACACTTATAAGGACAGTTCAATCCAAAGGATGCAGTTTTAAAGAAAAATATACTTCTGAGAAGTTGCAAAATTTTAGTGGAGTGTCGTGGCCGAGTGGTCTAGCTTCATTGACTCAAGTTCTGGTGTTAGCAGCAGAATGTGGGTTCGAATTCCGGCCGTGACACTTGTGTCCTTGAGCAAAACACTCATCATCATTGCTATAGGGGCAGAGGCAGTTAATCAACCGCCTTGTTCTGGACTAGTTACCCTCCCAGTCCTATTCGCACCGTGAAGAGGCTGGTTATTAACTTGTCTTGTTTCCCGGTGCGAGGGGCTGGTTTCTTCAGTTAGCAGAGTCGTTGTAACAACTCAATGATTTAGTAGCCTCCACCTTGGAGTGGCCATTGGCCTTGTGTGGGCGAATTTATGTTAAAAAAAATTAAAAAATAAACAGAATTCTATTAAAAACAATCTATCATTAGATTTTAATTCATTTAAAATAATTTGACAAATGTATGATAGCATAACATTACAATAAATACGTGTCATGTACATTTGTGATCATTTATTACTTTGAAATTATCACAGTGTACAAGAGTCTTGAAGCGACTCTAAATCTGTCCTAAAGGCATTGCGCAAATAAAAGAAATGCATAACTCGCTGTAAAATAAAGCTTCATGTAGGAATTTGTCCAAATCATTTCATTCCACGAATTCCTCGAGTTGATATAGAGCCAACAAGTCTATTACCTCATTTGGTAATAAACTTACATATTACGTGATCAAACGATATTAAAGGGAAAGTACCAGAGCAAAACAGATTTTTACCAGGGTGCTGAATTGTTTTGATAAATGGCGGCGAGCGAGTCGCACGAAGATGTATTCTGGCAGGTGGTTTCAAAAGATGTTGGTGGTTGTTCATCAACCAACTTTCATTGGTTAGTTTGGAGGCTTCCCTCAGACTCCGCAGTCGCTTTTTGCACGTTAAACATATTGCAATGCTCTCATTATCATGAGCATAATGACAACTGAACAATTGATACACTTCCTGTAAGCGTTGGTTATAAATAAATGTACCGTTTTTGCTTGTGTTCCAGACTTATGTAGGTTAATCGCGTAAAGATTGCGTACTTTTGTTCACATTTTTATGAGCCCATAAGAAAACAAAAGAGCTTTTATATCGTAAACCCAAGATAAAATATTGTAAATAGTAAGTACTGTCAACACCTTTTGTCTGAAATTTAGAAAACAATCGGCCTCTTTATGTTTACACATGCAACAAGTTAAGATTTTGAATGTTATTACAACATTATTTGGCCAATACCTGGAGTGATTTCTTCGACTGAAGGGTGTTTTGCAAGTGTGACATCAGGGCGTATTTTGTTTTCCACAGTGGACATTGATCTTTTCTGAATTCGAGACAAAAAGGAGCTCAGAGAATGTGACTTTTACAATATTTTACTGTGTGTTTAGATGATAAAACGTATGTTGTTTTAAGTTTCCTCTCAAAATATTATTAATTAAAATATTATTAATGTATGCTTAGAGTCTAACATCTTTCAATCCAATTCCACTCGTGTCCAGACTTGCTAGTGGCCGAGTTTCATCCCAAAGGATCACCTCTCCCTTGGCTATGTCTCGTGGGGATGCCATCTCGACCGACGCGCTGGAACATCCGTCCTCGGACTTACGACCCTCATCCAAAAATAGGCATACACTACAGCCATTAAGGTACACTATGTTTGGAATGGGAGGTCAGGGAAGCTTAGAGCTACATTAATTTACAAAATGTTAAACTTTTGAAAAGTAAACATCTGTTCTTCTGCAACGTACGCAGAAACTAAGTCGTGTTATAAATACATTAGGAAAGGAATGTATACTTTTTTATTTCATTTGTTAAACTAGGTCTGGTTTGAACAAAATGCGTAAAATTCATTGAAATTATTCCCCTTCACCATGGACAAGTCTCATTTGTTTGTTGATACTGGTTTTGAAAACCATTGAAATACCACAGTTAAAGCGAAGGCGGGGAGGGGACGGCGGGGGGGGTAGGGACGGCGTATATTGGGTGCATTTTGCAAATGTGTTTGTACTCTGTGAACTCAGGATTTCAGTATGCATTTCTAAACAAAGGAAATGTCAAATCATTTCTGACTATTGTGTTTGTTTTCTCTTAGCATATCCATATATGCACCAAAAAGATGTAAATGTTTTGTTGTTTTTTTGGGGAGGGACTATTAACGTGCCTACCTCTCCATTGAGCGAATTGTTTTCGAGAACAAATTGTCTATGCTTACCCCACCCCTCAATGAAAAATTTCTTAACGTGTTACATTTCTCACCCCCTTCCCATTTCAATTTGATCTGCTCAAAAAATTAATTATTATAGCTTTGATTATTAATATAGATTTTTCTAGACATATCTGCTCGCCTTCTTTAAAAGGGACATTACACCTTTAAATTTAATTAAATATTGATGATGCCATGCCAAATAATAGTAATTTTATTATTTTGTAAATGTTTCTACCAAATTAAACAAATCGGTTATCTTGTTATAAGCGACAAATTATCTAAAAACACAAGCATAGATTAGTATTTTCAGCTAGGCGCGTCGTCAAGTGGGTGAGGGCGGAGACCACAGCTGCTTTCCCGGTCCATTTTCTTGTTAACAAACAAGCAAGAAAGCAAGCAAACAAAACGAGATTTGGGAACAAACAACCAGGCACAGTAAAAACTAATTTCGGAATGGTTTAGATAAATATTGTTGACAAATTAATGATTAAAAAAATGTATATTTTATATTATAGGAAAGAACTATAGTACTAAAGTGTTCTTTTTAGATTTAATTTCACTTCAGGTAACAGTTTCCATGCAGATATTATATGAAATGAATATTTAAAAGAACAATATTATGAATATTGAAACACTAGTCAAATGTTGTAACCTTATTGTTTTGTTAAATTTTAACAAACGCATAGCCACTATTAAATTACATAGAACAATTCATATTTTTTAAAGAAATGTGTGCATCAGGTTTGTTTTTAAATGAACAGCTCTATACCACGTAGGATCTGTTCCCATAGTATGCTAGTAGTTAGTTGTGGAGTTAACTTGACCGTGTCAATGTAACAAAAATAATGCAGGAACAGCCTTTAACAACAGGGTAGGCCTACACCTCTATAGAAACTGTCCACTTTAGTTTTGTGTCAGGCGCTAAATAAAAGTAGTGCTGTTTCATTGTTTAATTTTTGACGAAATTGTTCTAATTTGTATTATTTCTAGAATAATGATATCATAATTAAGTCATTGTGAATATTCCCTCAACTTGAATGATACAGAATACATTTATTCTCATTTTCATTATTTGATGAAAGATTTTAGATGGAGCATCATCTGAACGTTTTAGATACACTTTGTATACGATCTGCGGTAATAGACACTAGTATATGCATCTGCAGATATAAATAAATAATGATACAATGAAAGAATCTATCAGTCTGTGGACAACGTTTGATAGCAGAGTGTAGCCAGATTGTAGGCGGTTATACCCCTCTTATCAATCCTCAGTCAGCAAAGAAACCACCAAATCAATCCATCGAAGCAAACTTGTAATTTGTGTGTCCAAGGTAATTTAATTTTGGTTAAAATTTGTACGCCCACGTTTGAGCATTGAGTACATGCACGTACACACAAAAACAAAACTCAAATAAATTTTAGTCGCTTTTCAAATGCCATCATGGTTCAAGTGAAGAGGTTGGGAAAACAAAACACCTCAACACCTCTTCGACGACTCTTTACCGAACGTTGCTTTGATAATGTATGAAATCATATTTCTATCAACTGTTTAAATATAATTTTGCAATAAAATAACTCGGTCTATAAAAGGAAAGCCTCCATTTCTGATAGTGGCATGTACGAGCGAAATGATCTCAAATGGAATATTCACGTTAAAAAATGCGAAAAGGCAAATAAAAATTATTTATGTTGAGTGACTTAAGACATTTGGTTTTAATCTTATGGAACTTAAAAATAGTGTATATTGGTTAGTGGAGACCTGTCCTTGAATATGCTGATGTTATTTTTGGCATTCAGGTCTCACCCGTAAAACAATCTAATGACATTATATCCTTTCAAAAAGAGCTTGTGTGATCATTTTGGGTCATAGCTTTAACTCGTATAATGACGAACTTAACTATTGTAATCTTGATACTCTGGCCGATAAGAGGCTACTACACACCGTCTAAAATTTGCAGAAAAATCTTAATAGTAATAATCGTACTAGCTCTCCTGCCTCTGGCCAAGGGTTGAGTGGTTTTGCAGGTGCCTTAGAAATAGGAACACAATTACTCAAATGCCTTTCAAACCACTTCCGTTTCAAAAAAACGTCCAGTTCCTTTTATTATTGATATTTTGAATAAGTAACTACCTTCGAACAGGCTTAAGGACGGCACGATGATGTCGCATGAAATGATCACGATGTTTGCCGATGTGTCGTGGATGGGAAGGATCGATGTCGCTTCCAGGTTCATTTCGATTAATATTTTTTGCATATGTGCAATTTTAATGGTTTTTCTAGTACTTCTGTGTATGTGCTTTGTCTAAATATTTGGAACTTTCTTTTATTGCTTTTCTGTACAGTAATCTTCCAGTGTTTTGGCAAATTTTTCCTCCCCGATTTAAATTCTGCTAAATGTTTTTGTAAATGTGCAATTTTATTGTTTTAAATAATATATGTAGGTTTGAATATATATTGTAACATTCTCGCAATTTGGCTTTTTGGCCACAAGATGAATGAAATGAAATAATAAAATAAAATAAAAAATCGGCTAGACTCATTAATATGCAAAATATTGGTCATAGCAAACATCAGTCATAGATTTTCATCATTCATACCATTATTTGTGTTCCCCTCCGCACTACATTTAAGGTCTAGCCCGGCAAATCAAGGGCCGTTTAAGAAAAATGGAAAAGAACACAAACAAGGAGAAAAAGACAGACTTAGGTTCTGATGAATGACCAGGGTCAACAATGTAATTGGCTTAGTATTTCTTCGTGATAGATTTCGTACTACTTAATTATCTTATTGTTAACATCGACTGAAAGTGTCTTTTGAAAACCTACAGAGAAACATGAGGAATATTAATAGACATTTTTTAATACATACTTAACTCCCAACTATAATCGCTTTATGACGTTATTGGCACGCTGTGTTAAGCATATATCTGGTCATGTAAATGTCACGGTCACATCATGCCGCCAATATAACAAAAAGCCCGCTAACTAAAAAGGCAGCAAGGTGTTTATTACACGCTGAAGTTTAACTGAACAATAGTCAGAAATAGCGCCCAGGACATATCACTGTAAACATAAATTAGTCATTTTGACTAATACAAATTAGTCCTGCCCTACGTCTCGAAATGACTACAAAATTAGCTTTGATGCTTTCAGATGACCAACATTAATTAGTCAAATACAAGACAAATATTAGTCAAATGTGACTTATTTTAATTAGTCATCTGACTAAATCCAAAATGTCTGAAATGACTAAACGTTAGTCATTCGACTTCTGCACGTCATTCAAATGATGACAAATCACATTAGTCACACGACTAAGGCTTCATTTCATGTAAAAACAAAAGAAATGAAGCAAAATAAATCATATAATCTTATCAAAATATTTATTTCAATGTAATTGGGTTTTACATGAGGAATTCCTAACAGCACCTTCTACTCAACTGTGTAACAAAATGTATACTCTTAAATTAAAGAAAGTTTGAATATATCAGAACATCATCAAAGACTTTTCTTAGGTTGTTACCTTCCTTGAGGTCATGCAGTTTTGAAAGTTTAGCTTCTAGATATGTGATGTATGACATCACATATCTAAACAAAAGAATTTAAAAACACTTTTAAAGCTGTATGACACCTCAACGGTGTGTAACCCGTATACAAAGTCTTGTTCTTGCCTAGCTGCTACATTAACAAAACATAATAACTGTAAAGTAAAAAGTAAATTAAATATATCCACAAGTTCAGCTTCAGTGAATCTTCAAATTGCAATACAGTTGGCAAAGAGCAAAAACAAATGTAGACACGAGGAATATATGCTACATCTGTTTATTACCCCCCAAGTAGTTAAGGTTGCAACAGCAAAGGCGGAGATAATAAGCGCAACCCCCCCCCCCACACACACACACACAATGGTAGTACATACATTTTGCAATCCAGGTTTGAGTGGTAAGTAAACTTATAAACTGAGTGATAAAATGACAAATGTAATTGTGATACATTTTGTAAATCTAATGAGTCATGTGTAACAAACCTCATATATGTACTCATTACTCAAATTAAATTTTCATTAATTGAAATAAGGTTTTGACCCTTCCAGACATTAAGCGTATTTACCTTATAAAATTAGGTGATATTGCAAGGAAATATTATTTTTAAAAGATTGTCTGTTTTAATGAAAAGGCAAGAATAAATCTCACAACAGCAATTCATAACTGATTCCAAATGTATGTAAATTGAAAACTAGGAGTCCTCAATTATTTTCACACATTCAGTGAATTCAAAAAGACACCAAGATAAAACTCTCTCATTAAACTGATAGTTGTTGGTCACATTACTTGTCAAAGATGCTGGTTTAATCTCTCGGCACGTGACCACTGCACGCCTGATCTTCACATTATCCTGTACATTCAGGATAACTTTCTGGAAGGTTAGTATCTTTCCTTAAACTTGCTGGATATAACAAGTTGAAAATATAAAAACAGGCCAGGTATCTGATATGTCCGAATCGTCTCCTTTAATGTAGTGAAAATATCTCCTGTATATCAAATGAGAACATAAAAAACCAAAAATACTCTTACAATTAGATTGTGCGATGTCTTTTTCAGCAAATGATGTCTTTAGGCAAATGATATTCACCAAATGCCAGTGAGCGCAACAGCTCCAATTCCAATGTAGCAGAAAAGGAGTGTCACAACTAAAAACCAGTGGTTGAACTGCGTTACACTTTTGAACAGCTCTCAACATGAATCAGGAGACAGCTGCTCATTGATGTGTAAAAGCATGAAAGAGTAAATCTTGCTGGAATGCCCATGAACTACAGGGCTGGTGTTACCACTGCTGTAAAAGTTCAAATTGGGTATAAGCATTCTCAGAGTATACTGTCAAATATAAACATTCTCAAACCACTTCACTCCAAAGGAGTGTTGATGCAGTTTCACAGCAAAGGTACATATAGGTAAATTCGAAAACTCCTTAGATTGTTTATAAACTACAGAAGCCTCTAATTTTTTTTTTAGATGTTTAATTTAGTACAAAACAATATTTTCAAGCTACACTGTACCTTCTTTCCATATCAAGCTAACAACGCTTAACATTATGTACTTACACTCTCCTTAGCAAGTAGCAACATACTGCCTTGCCTTGTTCTCTTAACAAAGCCGGAATGCCAAGTATGACTGCGACAGAAGTTGCCTCTGAAACAACAAGGTTTGTAAAAGAATCCACATTTAGTACAAAAATATAATCAATCATTTGACAAAAAGCTTCCTTATTTAGAAAGCCCTCTACAATATTATTTTGGTAACTCTGATTGACTAACCATGCTTTGGAAAGTTTCACCCAAGTGCAAATGTGCTCACATTATGGATAAAAACCTAGAAAAACTAAAATGGTCATTGTCTGTAATGTTGAGGGTAGAATCACGCAAGACATGCAATTTCGCAGATTCTGTTTCTTCTGCCTGAATATTATTTTCATAATTTCTTTAATGTCTGCTTCAGGCAGAATAATCCTTTAATATCACTATCACATAATCTTCCCACATCAATTAAAGACTTGCTCACATTTATTATTATATCTGGAATAGATGGAACCACACATTGTATAGGGGCTTTAACTAAGCTTTCACCATCCAAAAACCAACTGACCTTTTTCAAGCAATTTCATCCCGTTGCAGAGGTACATGTTATCCAGAGCCTTCTGGTGCAAGTCTTCCAATTTCTTGGCTGAACCCAAACAGCTTCTAGGATGGTGGCACTTTCATACTTCCTTCAGGCCTTCGTCCAGAAGTTCTTCTTCTCCAGCTCTTGTTCCCTGCAGTCTCTTTTATATAGAACCTCGGATAACATATGTTAATATCAAATCAAGAAAAGAAAAAACAAAATAAAATTTACAAATTGAAATATGAAACCCACATTTGCTCTTTAAGTTACAGGCCTCTTTTGCATGTAATGTCCACTTTTATATTTAATCATTTTTATTATTATTTCTGTAATAAATATTTATTTGCTTTTTTGCACTTGGATTGACTGAATACATTTTATTTTAAATGGAAGCGATATAAAAAGCTCCATAAAAAGTCTGTAGGCCTAGTCAGGTCTTGCATTTCTTTATTTAATGAAAAAAAACAGTAACAATTATATTTACATTTATTTTATGCAATTAAATTTTTCTAAGTCAATGACCAAGCTAAACAAATGTATTTATCAAAACTAATAGAAATAAAAAATAAAACAATAAAGAAAATAATAAAGAAATCAGAAGAATCAAATCAAAGAATTGAGGAAATAAGGAAGTTAAATAAAGAAATGAGTAAAAAGGAAATTAATAAATAATAAATAAAAAATAAAAAAGCAAAGATTATAATGTGGGTCATCATTTCCCAACCCCCTACAAACAGTGACAAAAATCTAACACAATGGTGCGGTCTGACGATGTCATTGGCATTATGCGCAGGCAGTCTTCGGACGGAGAGAGAAAAAATCGGTTATTTTACGAAGAAAAAAAACAATTCTTTCCCTTGAAAATGAAAGTTATATGCATGAAAGTGTGGGGGAAATAATTTTGAGGCGTGTTTCAGATACACCTGGCAATAAATACCGCATTTGAAGGTATTTTGTAACTTGTTGGTCTTGAGTTGTCGTGGAGTTTTATTGAGTTGTCGTGAGAACCGTCGAGTTGAAGCTAAATAGTGTGACCGGAAAAGTAAAGGCTCTCAACTAATAAAACATTCACATAATACAACGAAAACTGGACTTACCTTGCAGTTGATGACATTCTGAGGTTCGTTGGACATTATTTTGATGTTTGATGGCTTTGATGAATGCAAGATTGCAGTAGATTATGTGACAGCTGTTCTAGCAAACAAATATTGCTAAAAGTGCACACAATAAACAATCGAACAATGCATTGACACGTCGATACAATGGCGGCCAATAATGCAAACGTGGCGCGGGTTCCAATTTCAATGGTACCCGTTCAATGCATGGACAATACGCGAACCGCAAACTACCAGTTGTGTTCAACCAATAGAAACTTAGCTAGTTGCATAACCGTACCAATTTCGTTTTTCTTAGTCGTATGACGAGACATGGCTAGTCATTGACGAAGTTAATAAAATGTTCCCATCCAGGCAAATTATTTGTGATTTTGTCACCGATTTGAAAGAAATAACATTAATTTATCACTGAATGAATCAAATGGTACACAAAATGTATTACACAAAATTATACAAATGACCACTTTTCATATGAATTTAAATACTACAAAAATCTTTAAAAATATGTGTTTATGAAAGATCATAAGTCCGAATGACTTGAAATAAACCCCAGCGAAAAATTCATTCTGAAAGCAATTATAAACTTGAAATAATCAAGTTTTACTCATAACGAATGACAGCTTATTTTTATTAGTCACTGAAAACATAAGTAATTACTAACCTAAATTGGTCATTTGCCCAGACTAAACATTAGTCCCATGCGTTGATTTAATTAGTCATTGAGGCTTTCGACTAATTCTAAATTAGTCAAGTTTTGACTAATTTATGAGCACCAATGACTAACTTATGTTTACAGTATTATGCAGTTAGCTTCCTGAATCAAATCGCCATCATCTGGCTCTTGCATGTTTTATTGCTTCCTTTTCTGCATTAACACTGTTGGTTTGTTTGTTTCAAATTGTTCTGTGTTAGTGGAAACTACTGCAAGGCCTAACGCATCATCATCATACTAAACCTCGTAATAGATGGTTAATTCATCGTGGAATGATTGGTCATATGTACCCTAGACATTATAACCATGTATATTACTAATAAACAAACTGACATTTCATGGGGCACAAAGGGGGGCAAAATAACAAAAAGTCCCTCACGTCAGTACAAATGTAGTTTTGAGGACCTGTAATATAAAAAGTAAATTATGTATACCACTTCTGACAATAGATTCTGATAATGTGGGTACGAGTCATCATAAATCATTAATTTTGAGGGAATATCTTTTCCGATTTTGAGATATAGGCCTCGAATTTGCCATAAACTCACCGACCCAATATAGGGGGAGTGGAAAAGGCTGCAGTGGGGCTAAAATGTTTAAGGGTCATATCTTAAGAACGACAAGGATTTGAGAGCCAACATTTGTGGATGTTCATTACACCCACAGTGGATTGTTTACAAAAATTAACAGCCCTTGCGTGGCAATTTTCTCGCTAATAGCTTACATTAAGCCAAATGTCACATTCTGCACCATCCATTCTGCAAAGGTGCTTGCTATGCATTTCATTGTTTATGACTCCTTTTTACATTATTACGTAAAGTTAGAATTTGATCAGTATTCGAGTCGGGTTCAGATTGCCCTTCATAGTGCTTTCGGGCGATAGCATGCTGGTCATTTTTTCAAGATGGCCGCCGTTCCCAACCACTGGTAACGACAATTCTCAGTTCTGAAGAGGCCCAAGGGCCTCTCAAATCTTCCTTCCACAACTCCTACTTAGTCTGCTTTTATTTTACTCACTCTTTAGATGAAAGGGTGAGCTACTTTGGAGAGTTAAACCTCCGTTCACGTTGAAGAAAAGGGAGAAAAATTGATTGATTGATTGAGTGAGTGAGTGAGTGAGTGACATCAAGATAGAATTAAAAATAACGAGTAAAACTCTAACAATTGAGAAAAAGTCACCTTTAGAAAGCATTGCACAAAAAACCTTTTGAATTACCCAAATGTTACATAGCGCCCTCTGAAGTGGTGCGGTTTAAGGGAAGTCACATTGATGTTTTGTAGGCTGAAAACAATATTTGTACCCAAATTTAACATGGGCAAAAATAAGGAAAACTTTACCAGAAACGGTGATCTATAAAGTTTGCATGGCCTCATTCGGTAGATGGTGTCTCTAACCAAACATGCCGACAAAGTTTCATGAAAATCTGCTGAAGAATACAGAAATACGGAGGGGTGACCATTAGTGGCGTAAACCACAAGGGGTGGTTAAAGGGTGTTCAAACACTCCCCATGTGGGTCTGCCGATTTTGTTTGGAGTAAAACAAAACAAATAAAAGGGAAACAAGGGAGATGAGAAATGATACACAAAGTGTTGTTTAAAAAAAGCGGTGTTTGGGGCGAGGAGGAAATACCCCACCCAAAAAGTGGATATAAGATCATATCTGTAAAAGATCATACATATTACTACTCAAAAACAATTTAGGGGAACACCAGATTTTTAACATCAAATAGATTTGAAATGACTTCCATAGAACCGGGATTTTCATTTGCAAACCCCTCTCTTTCTTTCAGTAGTCATGTCATGAAATGTGTAATCACTTTACATATATCCTTTATCATCTGTTTCATTTATTGCGGATTGTTTCCTCATCAATTCTGTGAAACATTGTGTTTTATCTGAAATAAATGATCTTGCTTTTAACTGAGATTATTCCGGTGTTCCCTTTAAATTGTTTTTGAGTAAGTATATATAAAGTGCACATAATTGCTTATTCAGTGGAGCGAATTCTTCTCTGAAGCTATATTGTGATTCCTGATAAAATATCATAGTTCAAGTTAGTAAAAATAATATAGGCCTAAGTCAAGCTTGTGGACTTTCAAGAATTTTAGAACACAGACTGTATCGCCAATATAGGTCTATTATACTGAATGTCATGTTTACATCCCACTTACAGGTACTGCTTTGGCTATTTTTTCAAGTGTCAGGAAAAACTCCAGTTAATATACAAGGCTTTGTTACTAAGCACCCCAATGGCTTGGCTAAGGGGCAAAACAGTTTCCGGTTTCTTGGAATTTCTGGGTCATTTTTATTTATTTATTTATTTATTATTGTTTTGTTTTTGGTAATCTTTTTTGCACGTGGCACTCACAAGTGTATTCCTTCAACGTTCAGATATGGATGCATTACTATGATATTTAACCATTGGTGCACAACTCCCTTGAAACATTATCAATCACAATAATGCATTCATTCCTTTCATTCCTTCCTTCCTTCCTTCCTTTTCTTCCACTCGCTCAACAATAGTCGCCTTCAAATTAAAGGATCATGGAAGGCTCTTAATCAAATGTGTTTTGCATAATGAAACAACATATCTGTTAGTTTTTCATAAGTGAAGCTTGTTCTGTTCATTTTGGAGACTTGTTATGCCATTTCACAAGCCCCCCACCTTTATTGCGCAATTGATTGATGTTATGCATCACGTGATACCGACGTCAGGTAAAGAACGATTTTCTAGCAAATGCAACAGGTGTTTGTTGTGTGTGTGTACGTACGTAACCGACGCAAGTATGTGTCAAAACTTTGAAACGAGCCTTCATGGGAAATTTGGGATGTCAAAGCCTACCCAGACTCAAGAAAAACGTCGATTTCAACGAAAATAAAGAAGCCTGTGAATCCTTCAAACGATAAGCCAAAGCGACGAAACGATGCTTCGTTAAAACGAGAGAACAGACTAAATAACTAATGTCAAGTCAGATCCGAACATGTCAGGATCTACATCGTATGTACCGTGTGCGCCGCCATGTTGGGTTTCGTTAACAATAAAATATACGGGCGTAGCCATTGACACATCTCCCTTCACATTAAAAATACACTATAGACTCAAAATAACACATTTTTACAACTTTAGAAGAATTCGATGATGATTTAACTGGTGACTAGATTTTCTGGTCGGCGGCAATGAACACCAACGTTTCTTTTTTGTGACCTTCGTATTTTGATATTTTCAATTTTTTTCAACCGAGTTTGGGTCACTAAATGATCGATTTCTTCACAAAGATAGCAGTTTGGTGAACGAAAGATTACACATTAGATAGTTTCAATAGTTTTGACTTTATTACCTCAGTAAAGTATCCCAATTTCATCTGGACGACGATTCAGCCATTTCTATGTTATTTTCGAGCGTGGTCAATATAAAGTTGCAGGCACGTGAATGAACGCGTTCGCTGTTAGTATAATGTACGTGGCTATGTTCCCGGAAGCAAGCCTTCTTCTTTAAGTGACGTCACACACAGAGACGTTTAGATGCAGGGTAAATTAAATGGCCCTTTTAAGGGGGCGTGTTAATCGGCGCCGCTGACATACCTCTTCGAAAAAGCTTTCCAAATAATAAGGAGCTCGCCAGTAAAAATCAATGAGCTATTTTTTTTTATCATTAAAATACCAGCATCTCCATGGCATTTACGTCTCCCTATTTCTGTGGTCCTTCAACAACTTGTATCAAGAATCAAGAACATTTTGACAATTTGGTTGTATGTTGTTCATTTATGAGAGCAGTGTTTTCAGGTTTGTCCCCGATGCCTGCCGATCATCATACTTACCAATCGCAATGGTCAACTTATCCCCAATGCTACCGATGTGAACACCGGTATTCCACTCCATCGTGTCGTGCAGTTCAACAGGGCTACCGAATTTCCACCAAGAACGTCACGGTGGTTAATTGTACAGCGAGCGATGCTGTGAGAGGCACGTTGGCATCAGCGCAAAGTTTGTTCTTTTAACGTTCAACTGAAGGGTAAAGAAAAACCTTTGTGCTTTAAAGCTTTAACACCTACAGGGTGTCCCAAAATGCTCCCTTATTTACCAGCAAGTATTTCATCACGTTATTATTTTTATGCATAATATTATGTATGTTTCCAATTTTGTATTTGTTCAATTTTTAGTCAAATTTAGATTTGGGATTTGTGTAACACTAAAAGTGTCATTCTACGGCTATTGCACATTATAAATAACTCTTCATACTTGGAATGGAGCAAAACTTGGAAATGGAGCACTAGCGTTACATAATTAATTTGTTTTGTTCAAAAAACTGTTGCAGTAAATCTGATGGAAAGTTTCCCATAACATAGTAAAAGAATTGTTGCGTAGATTTATAAGATCATAAAATACATATTTCAAATCCCAACTTAATGAAAATGTGGGCAAACATGTTTATTTAGTCCATTATTCACATGATCAAGAAACATGAAAAAGTTAAAAATCAATCTAGGTTTCAGCTTAATATTAGTTGGAACCACCCCAGCTAATTGCATGTATGAAGCGCGAACGTTGGCCAACGTAAGAATTCTCTACAGTTGGCCAAACGTCGGCAGTTGACGTCGCCTTTGATGTTAATTTTTCCATCGGGCCCAACGTCGAAGACGTTATCCCAACGTTTAGTCGACGTCGGGTCAATCCTCGCCACAACGTCGGCATTTGTTGGGCCAACGTCGCACGTCCAAATCGTTCGTATGACGTTAGTAACACGTTGGGACCGCATAATATTTTATGATTGGCCCAACGTCGGCAGTTGACGTCGCCAGACGTTTTATTTTCTCCGCATCGGGCCATAACGTCGAAGACGTTAGGCCAACGTTTTATTGACGCCGGGGTCAACCCTCACATAACGTTGTTGGCACACGTACGTTGGGCACAACGTATGCATGCTAGGCTGGGTAGATCTCCACACTGTAAAAAATTCCCGGTCATACTGTAGTGCAGCGGGTTTTAAATATTTCCATATTCACGGGTACCGATATTTTTCATAACTTGGAAATGAACTCTACGGTTAACGTATTATTTACGGTATTTGAAGCAGTTAAGGTTGAAACGTCCACAGGATGCTGCATTTGCTGTGGGGATGGATTTGTAGATATTAATTGGGGTTAATCGATGCAATTGTTTATTTTGTACACAAAGTTCTTTCACTCATCTACACGTACGCATGTAGTCTCGGTTCCTTTTTTTCAACGACCCTCTCCAGCGCTTACTAATTTTTTAGAACATGTATCCTTTTATATACTGTTTTCAAACCTCTTTTCAAATCATGGGTGTTATGCAATTATAATCTATATTTCAATATTTGGAAATTTTGAAGATGTACTTTTTACAGTCAACTACCTTTTATCAGTAAAATGTAATAGTATAATATTTGAAAATGGCTTAAAATGAGTTAACATTTTCACATATTTAAACCCTTGAAATGATTTACACAGCACAAAGCTAGGGTCAAATTTTAAGGTCAGGGGATGATTTACATATTGGATAATCCCAGAGTGTAGAATGGGAGCGGCCGTAATACGGGTTGCTTCAGTAATAACACTGAAAAAGGGATGATAAGTGGCCGAGGCAAATTACGATTTTTTTAACAATTTAAAGTGCGTACAATGCCTCGCTGCTTCTTTGAAATTAAAACACCACTGGATTTTTTTTGACGTCGGCACAACGTATGATGCGCCGTAGTTAGGTTGTGCACATTGTTTAACTACGTTGTACCAGCGTTGAAAATCGACCTTGTATACTGTACAACATTTGCCAACGTTGACAAAACCTTAGGACGCAGACGTTAGCGTTGCCCACAGATTATAACTACGTTGTTGCCAACGTTGGAAAAAATTTCGACCTGTAAGACTGAACATTTCCCGATCGTTGGCACAACTTAGTACGCCGACGTTACGTTATCCGTATTATAACCACGTTGTGCCAACGTTGAAAATCGACCTGTTGTACTTCATACTGTTTAACAACGTCCGTACAACGTTTAGAAAGTGATTCTGACCTTCCAGACATCCGTGCACAACGTCCGTTTTTGACGCCGACTTATCCGACGTTGGCCCAACGTATGCATGTTAGCTGAGTCGCCTTTCTAAAAACATATGGGGATATCGTAATGATCCGATTGCCTTGCCTTTGTTTTCCATATTTTGTTACTGGCAGATCTCCAAATTATATCAGGTTTTTGTCTCAGATTGCACCACCAATGTGCTCTTTCAACGTTCAGATAATACATTACTTTTACACTGCAGGCTCATCGATACATTACACCGCAAATTTAAAGGTCCTGTGAAGAGTGCGTATTTACCAAACTTAATTTTTTTGGTGCTGTTATATTGATTGGTATGAATTAAAAAACTTTGTATAAGTGTTTTTTTGTGTTGAGTGGATTATTAATTGTTTATCTAAGAATCAAAAATTTACCCCTGAATTGAAGTTTTAACGAAACGTTCATGACGTACACAAAGGCAGAGAATTTTTTACACCTCGCGGAGCTAGGCGGTATGGATTGCGCCAGACTTTGATAACAGACTAATTATATATTAGAGGGTCAGAGTTGTCCCCGTCACGGTACACAATGGCCACGCTTAGCGTTGTCACAAGTGCACACAGACTCATTTTAGACCAGGAAGCACAGGAGAATTCACTCTCACGAAAAGCCAGTAGTAACGCCACGTCGAAAAACATGTCTGAAAGAGAGGAGAGTTTATATCCGGTGAAACGCAGCGCAAGCGCCCATCATGCGGCTAGTCGGAACACTATAACACCGAAGGCAATGTTAACATTACGGGTGTTATTTTATGAGCCAATAACAGAAACAGTTGAGTCAATGTTCTGATCATTAAAAAAAAACTCAAAACAAGCGTGCAGGCAATAATGAGAAACGTTTAATGTTTTTATGTTTGTTCTTGCCAGCAGATATAAAATCAGACATCGGATGTTTTTATTAATGGGAAAATCACATAAGCTGTTTTCATGCCGAACACTGAAACAGTGGAAGAACATGTCGTTTTGCACGGAAGTGGACTGGGTTATGCATGGAGTATTACTAATAGCCACTTACCCTGAGTCTTTCTCGCTTTGAAAACACACTCTCTTCTTCGTTGGAGCCTTCACACATGGGCGGATCCAGAACATGTTTTAGGGGGGGCTGACAAAAAAAAACAAATATTTTTCAGTACTACAAAAATTAAAATGAAATAATCAAAAGGAGAGGAAAACAAAGACACACTGTGGAATGGGAGTGTCTCTCTCTCTCTTTCTCTCTCTCTCTCTTTTTCTTTTTTATTTTTACTTGTACACATGCTAAACTATAGTATTATATTTAAAGATAATAATTTTATTGTCTGTTTGGTTCTTATAAATACTTCTTAATAAAGTAGAAAAGCTCCTTAACAATTACAGGCGAATAATAGCAAACATTGACTAGCTTGGAATGAAGTAATTCCTCATGACATCATTATGCTTTTCGTATCATTCTCAGGATGCTTTTAGGCTCCCTATGATTGTGTGTGGGCAAGGTGAGTCTCGTTATTTTTAGATTGTAGTTATTATATTTTTTATATTTTATCATTCAGCTTGCCGTGATCCTCTAGGGATGTGAGGGGGGCTATACCCTGACAGCAGCTTGACAGTCTCGTCTGTCTAATTCACTGTTACCCAAAGGAACATTCTCTGGCTCAATTATCCAGGTAATCCTTACCCTTCTGTAACTTATCTTCTAAATATCTTCTCACTTCTTGACAATTGCCAGACGATTCTTGATTGGTTGAGACATGATCACGTGGGCATGTTCAAACTGATACGGTTATTATTCTGCATAATGCAAAATCACATTTACTTAACCAAGATTAGACATGGTATAGTTCTTCAGCAAATACAATATGTCAGTCTTCAATATATAATGTGACCAGCCAGACTTCCAGGTTACGCAGACCAGGCACTTGTAGATATAAATAATACATAACTTTGTTGTTGACTTTATATGTTTCTGCCCGATTCAGATATTTGTGATTTTTCACGTGATTATTTCGCGACATCATAAATACACCTTCACTGGGCCATAAGTACTGCAACATCCCCAAAGTTCAGTTTGAGGAACTGTATTACAATAATTATTTTTATTTTATTTTACACTACTTAAGACTTCTTAGAAAGTGCACTGTGTTTTTGGAAGTCAATGTTCTTTTGTCCTGTTCTTGCTCGGAATTTATGTAATACATGATTGAGAGATGAAATCGGATTAAATGATCATCTCACCTGTTACTTGTAAAGTGCTATTTTGAGCATGTTGCAAATACTTTTGGCCAGTGAGTGTATTTTGAAGATATTTGTGATGTCCCTCTCAGGGCCACCACATAAACGTACAATATAACAATACACAGTATAGATACATAGGATTTAACGTGTTGGAAAGAAATGTCGTATCCAACCGCCACTTTTTAGAGGTTTTGTGTAGCCACTAAGCACTCAACCACAGTTGAAACAAATGATTCTATCGATTTTTGGGGGTACAGAAAGCGAAAACTATATCTTTAAAATCCACTTTTATGATGGTTGTTGGACTTTATTTCCCTTTCTTAAAAATCCTCCTCTTCAGAAAATAGAAGAATCTTATTATAGTTGCCACCGCGCATGCAATACAATGACCGTTATAATCACTAATGGGGAGTTGACAAGATCAGACAGAGCAGACATGACTGAGGAAGTCAATCATATATCAAAAATGCCTGATTTAAAAAAAATATCCTGGAAACTTTGAAGTATATATATCCACCATCATCCATATGTTCTCCACCTTACTGGGTAGGTAAGATTACATTATTTGTTATATTAAATGAGAAACAATGTTGGATACAAAAACTGACAAATAATAACTAGATTTGGCAGGTGTTTGTGATATTACAAACACATAGCGTGTTCGAGTTTTCGTCAGGGCAGTGCATGATGACGTCAGAATGTTTTTAAAGAAGCTTTTGCATCATTATTTGTTTTAATATTAAACAAATTGGGGTCATGTTTTTTGTAAATTTTTTGACAATTAACAATCTGTACAATAGTGCAAAAACATGTGAATTTACCTCTTGTTATGGTTAAGCTGAGATATGATTTTTTAAATATTAAACTTTGACTTCCGGTTTGGACAGGAAGTAAGGTCAAATTAAATTCACCTTTTTGTAAATATTTTTTTTGACAATTAACGATCTGTACAATGGTACACAAATTGTGAATTTACCTCTTGTGGTTGTTGAGATATGATTTTTTTTAAATATTAAACTTTGATAACTTCGGTTTGGACAGGAAGTAAGATCAACATTAGGGGTCACTCACAACTGACGTTTTCATCTACTCTGTTAAGTTCTAAAGTACATGTCAAGTTTCAAGTTCATGTGAAGTTTGCAAGTATGTGTTTGTTAGCGGACAGTCTCGGGGAGAAGAAGAAGTAAAAACTAGAGCTTAAGTGTTTGTTAGAACAAACACACGGTGTTCGAGTCCACTTCCGGTTCAATCAAATTTTCAACGATGATGTAAATATTATATTGTGCAAGGGTTTGTCATCTTTTATATAACTATCAATTTTCATATTCAAAAGACATATCAATTTTCTGTTAGAATGTGTTGAATTTGAATCCATTGTTTGGACAGGGCGTAAAGGTCAGATTAGGTGGGTTTGAAGGCTCTCATATATGACCTCCTCATGAAGCGACAAAAATAAATTTGAATCAACTTATACATCAAATTAAAGTATGAGATATGAGCTTTTAAAATTCGTAAAATCGTTACTCGTGTGCTACCACTTGACCATTGGCAAAGCATTTATGATAAGTCATTTCACAAGAATTACAAGCTATTAATGTAAGGAATTCAATTGTGTTTTGTTTTCTAATAGTCATTTAGTTCTTGAGATATTGGCTGTTGAACTTGAAAAGTTTGGGGATTTAAGCCCCAAAA
>JAQQFT010000330.1:0-30267 GCA_029582265.1 Zoroaster sp. YZ-2022 | reverse complement strand
TGCGGGGACAAAATTTGGACGCGACTACACTGGCGACGCGGCACCCGGTGCGACGCGACTACACTCTAGTGCGACGGACACCTTCTCTGCACCCCGACACTTCAATGCGACGCGACAACACTTCTAATGCGACGCGTGAACTAATGCGACTTAACACTCTTCTTGAAATTTGCATGTGTCCTTTTAGAACACCATACTACTGTTTAATGTACAACACTGTACCAAATAATTATGTCCCAACAAGTTGCAATTTGAGATAATCAAATTTGTTACATAACTAACTGTGTTAACTATAGGCAGGAACACATTTATATATGTAATGGAATACATCATTCATCAAATGTTTCTTTTGAAGCCTTTTTGTTTATAATTTCAGTATAACTCTTTTTTCAAAATGATTTTTTAAAGTTCATGCGACAAACATTTCACATAATAAACAACCTGAATATATTTTCACTATTGCTGAAGCATTCATAGGCTGGAGTTATGCATCACAAAATAATACATTATCCTTACAGAAAAGAAATATATTTTACTACAAAAACTTTCTTAGTGGGTAGACATTCACAGGTCAGTAAGTCTGACCAAGTTCCAACTTTTTCAGTGGTAACTTTGACTTGTGTCACATAAATGACACAGACTCAGGTTTGAGGAATACGTGTCTGCTATGAAAGTTTAATACATATAATACAATGTTGATGACCAGTTGTAATGTTGTAAATATATGGATTTACATTTATTTTAGTCGTATATATTAATTAGTCGAAATTTGTCATACGGTTCTTCAGGAGAAAAAACTGCAATGGTGAACACTTCGGGTGCGACGCGACAACACTTCTAGTGCGATGCGACTACACTTCTAGTGCGACGCGACACACTCTAGTGCACGCGACTACACTGAGTGCGACGCGACAACACTTCTAATGCGACCGACAACACTTCTAGTGCGACGCGTGAATCCTAATGCGACGCTTACACACTCTTCTTGCAATGTGCATGTGTCCTTTTAGAACACCATACAGTAGGCCTATATAATGGTTGATGATTAAAACAAGTTTTATAAAAAAAAATCATCTGTTTGTGTCCTTTTGCTTTTAATTATCTGTCATCTAGCCCCATATTATTACATTATGTGACCATGAATTTAGGGTATGGTTCTGCTTTAAAATAGTTTGTTGTGAAAAGAAGCATCAGTATATAAAACATACAAATGTTGCTGACTGAAAATTTATTTTGACCAACTCTTGCTCTAGTACCTTTGATTTGCCGACTAGAGAACAATTATTGGGGTATCACACCCCATCCCCATACCCCTACCCCGCTCGCTACGGCCTGGGCGGTGAGGACGAGTAAACCCTGCAGGCCTGCGCAATATTTTCTAAACAATTTATATTATTTTATAAATACCAATTCACTGTATTACTGGCTGCAGGTATTCCAGATGAAGACCATCTAGACTTATAACTCCAGTTTTGCAATTTTCTTAGTTTCATATTAATTGTGTTAGTACTGGTCGTTATATTATTAAATTCACTATCGAATATTTTTATACAAACGAACATTGTGTATAATGTATTGTCTATTCATGCCATAGTACAGTGTCACTTCTTATCATCAGCCAAGGTATGGCCTTCGGTGGGTTTGTTTACATTCTGGCAGAGACCTTTGGTCTGCCTAGGGACTTGGTTTGGTATGGTAGCTCATTAATATGTTAGTAGCCAGATATTTAAGTGTTTGGGACTGATGGAATAAGCCACGAATATGTATAAAAATATCACTCTGAAATATCACGGGATGGTAATTTAGTTGGCAGAAAAATCGCCCACCCCCCTTGCTGAGGACCTGGTTGGTGGGGGCGAGTGAACAACAGGCCTGTACTATTTTTCTGAATTAAATAATTTATACTATTTTATAAACACAATTGTATTAATATTTAAGGTCCTTTGTAATTAATTCACCAACCAATTCGAGTGGCATGGTGGTGTACTTGTCAGAAGGCTCACCTTCCATGTAGGAGTATCGGATCGAGACTAGGTTTAGGTTGTAAACATTTTTTTTAACTACAACACTAATTCAAAACAAAACCTTTCTGTATAATAATAATGTATGGGCTGTGGAGGACTTTTAAGGAATATAAACCCAAAATTCATGTTTAGTACCGTATGCATGCTACTGCTACTTTGTAATTGGTTTTCTAGTAAATATATGGATTTACATTTATTTTAGTCGTATATATTAATTGTCGAAATTAGTCACATACTGCTCTTCATACGAGAAAAAACTGCAATGGTAACACTTCTAGTGCGACGCGACAACAATTCTAGTGCGACGCGACTACACTTCTAGTGCGACGCGACACGCTTCTGGTGCGACGCGACTACACTTCAGTGCGACGCGACCCCTTCTCGTGCGACGCGACTACACTTCTAATGCGACGCGACAACACTTCTAATGCGACGCGTGAATCCTAATGCGACGCTTACACATCTTCTTGCAATGTGCATGTGTCCTTTTTAGAACACCATACTACTGTTTACATGACAACACTGTACCAAATAATTATGTCCCAACAAGTTGCAATTTGAGATAATCAAATTTGTTACATAACTAACTGTATTAACTATAGGCAGGAACACATTATATGAATGGAATACATCATTCATCAAATGTTTCTTTTGAAGCCTTTGTTTATATTTCAGTATAACTCTTTTTCAAAATGATTTTTAAAGTTCATGCGACAACATTTCAAATAAACAACCTGAATATATTTTCACTATTGCTGAAGCATTCATATAGGCTGGAGTTATCATCCACAAAATAATACATT
The DNA here is from genome assembly GCA_029582265.1 of Zoroaster sp. YZ-2022. Taxonomy (NCBI): domain Eukaryota; kingdom Metazoa; phylum Echinodermata; class Asteroidea; order Forcipulatida; family Zoroasteridae; genus Zoroaster; species Zoroaster sp. YZ-2022. Next base: position 27,440 of record JAQQFT010000330.1, on the reverse strand, counting down.
ATCCTTACAGAAAGAAATATATTTTACTACAAAAAACTTTCTTAGTGGGTAGACATTCACAGGTCAGTAAGTCGACCAGTTCCAACATTCAGTGTAACTTTGACTTGTGTCACCATAAAATGACACAGACTCAAGGTTTGAGAGAATACGTGTCTATGAAAGTTTAATACATTAATACAATGTTGATGACCAGTTGTAACAGTTGTAAATATATGGATTTACATTTATTTAGTCGTATACATTAATTAGTCGAAATTTTGTCACATACGGTTCTTCAGGAGAAAAAACTGCAATGGTGAACACTTCAGTGCGACGCAACACTTCTAGTGCGATGCGACTACACTTGTGCGACGCGACACACTTCTAGTCGCGCGACTACACTTCTATGCGACGCGACCACTTCTAGTGCGACGCGACAACACTTCTAGTGCGCGACACACTTCAGTGGCGCGACTACACTCAGTGCGCGACTACACTTCTGGTGCCACGCACACTCAGAAGCGGACACCACTTCTAGTGCGCAGCGACAACACTTCTAGTGCGGACGCGTCGCTCTGTCGCGACGCGACACTTTGGTGCGACGACTACACTTCTGGTGCGACGCGACAACACTTCTAGTCGAGCGACACTTCTAGTGCGGCTACTACACTTCTGGTGCGGCGACATGCTTCTAGTGCGACGCGACCCACACTTCTAGTGCGACGCGACTACACTTCTAGGGCGCACAACACTCTAGTGCGGCGACACACTTAGTGACGCGACTACACTTCTGGTGCGATGCGACAACACTTCTAATGCGAGCGACAGCACTTCTATGCGGCGTGAATCCCGACGCTTACACTCTTTTTTGCAATGCATGTGTCCTTTTAGAACACCATAGGATTCAGTGTGGGAGAAAGAACGCATACTAATAGCGTACAATCACTCGCATGAAGATGAAATGATGAATCGCACCTTGCACATCATTTATCTACGTTATAGTTTGCCCCATGTTTGCAGTGTAACCCACCCTTTTGACACTCAGGATCCATCCTGTATTACATTATCGTTTTACACCATGCAATGGAATAATACTACCTTTGTGTATTGTTTTTTCCTCACACGTTCCCTATCTACCGCAGAGATAATCGTTGTTTGGGATCCATCACATTGAAAGGGAATCTGTCTACTAGTTCATTTTAATGCCTCATTCTGATTCACTAGACTGTGCAGAAAGAAAAAGATCTGGTTTATTAAATTAAGGTCAAACACCTATAGGATGGAAGGATTCGGTTGACGGATCTTGTAGAATATGGGTTGATAAGGCCCATCATATCAGTTATTCTGACATAGTCCTTAAAATTTAATAAAGCTGGCGACCATACTTACCCCAATGTCAATAACCTTGTTTTAGGAACAGAGGCCGACACATATGTTACGGCACTGCCATAATCACCCTTCCTTTAGCATGGGAGCCCAGATGACTGGTAGGAATAAAACAACATGAACAACAAAAAAAGTGAGCAATTTTCATGCCAGAGGTATTGACAGGGGAGATACTTTGTGGTCGACCTAAACACGTTACTAACATCATTTTGACCCCGGTCGCCCATAAAGGCAAAAGTTGTTTGTAAAAACTTTAGGGCGACCGGTAAACTTATTTCCATGGAAACAGAAAACCGTATTTTTTTCCCAAAATTGTTGTTAACGTAGGGGTATTAATTAGACTTATTTGTGTTGATTGGTTTTGTTTAATTTTAAACATACGTCGGTCGTCCTAAGCCTTATTTTGAAGTGGTGCCCATGATTGAATCAAGAGTTATATATATATATATATATATATATATATATATTTTGGGGGTGGGGTGGGATTTTCGAACCTTTCATTGTACATTAAGATGACCCATAGAAAAAAGGTATAAAACACCATGGGACAACCACTGGTACAATAGTTACTCCACCTTAAACCAACACAAAGAAACAAGGTAGTAAAGATAAACACCCCATGGGACGACCATTGTACGTATAAACATGCCCCACCTTTAGGGCGACCACATAGAAACAAGGTAGTAAAACCCACCATGGGACGACCATAGTACAGTATGTTCTCCACCTTTAGGGCATACATAGAAAAAAAGGTAGTAACTAGACGGCGTGTTTCTGATAATACAAACACATAGGTGTTCGAGTTTTTTCAGGGTGATGACGACGTCAGAATGTTTTAAAAGAAACTTTGCATCATTATTTGTTTTTATTAAACTTTGACTTTCCCGGGTTTTGACAGGAAGTAAAAGGGCAAATTTGGGGGCATTTTTGTAAACATTTTTTACAATTAACAATCTGTACAATAGTGCAAAACTGTGAATTTAATTTGGTTGCTGAGATATGATTATTAAAAAATTTAAAATTTGACTTCCGGTTTGGACAGGAAGTAGGGTCAAATAGGGGCACCTTTGTGTAAATATTTTTCCACAATTAACAATCTATAAAAGGTACAAAAATTGTGAATTACCTTTGTGGTTGTTGAGATATGATTTGTTTAAATATTAACTTGATTTATTGTAATTCGATTCATGACCAATCAGACGTCACAAATTATGTTTCTTCTACGTGTTAAGTTTTAGTATATGCCAAGTTTCAAGTTCATGTGAAGTTTGCGATGTGTTTTTAGACAATCGTTTCTGCCGATAGGGGCGACAATCCATATTAGCGTTCCGATCCGCCGGCCCGGAGTTTTCAATAGTAAAACTGTGAATTTACCTCTTGTGGTTGTTGAGATATGATTTTCAAAATTTAAAATTTGACTTCCGGGGTTTTGGGCAAGGTAGGCAATGGATCACCTTTGTAAATATTTTCGACAATTCAATCTACAATGATACAAAAAAAGTCAATTTACATCTTGTGGTTGTGGAGATGATTTTTTAAAATTAAACTTTGACTTCGGTTTGGACGGAAGTAAGCAATGGGTCACCTTTGTACATATTTTTGACAAAAATCTGTACAATGGTGCAAAAACCGTCAATTTACCTGTTGTGGTTGTTGAGATATGATTTTACATGCATAAATGAGCACGACCAGAGCTGATTTAATTCACCAACAGGGCGCACTTTTTAGCGTTAAAAAAAGCCTTTAGATTTTTCATTGCAACGTAATAAAAACTTTTTAATAATAAAATATTGATAAAATTCGATATCTAGACCTAATGACGTCCTTTGTTTCATCTACGTGTTATGTTCTAAGTAGGGCCAAAGTTTCAAAAACATTAAGTTTGGTATTTTTTTTTGTAGACAATCGACCCGGAAAAGAAGGAAAAAAAATAGAAAGGGTTTGTCATTGACAAAAAAATAGTTGGTTTTTGTGGGGTAGTGATAAACGTCAGAATTTTTTTGTAAATTTTTTTGAAAAAATCTTACAATGGTGAAAAACTGTGTTTTGTTGGGTTGTTGAGAAAATTTTTTTTTAAAATATTAAAATTTATTTCCGGTTTGGACGGGAAGAAGGTAAAATTTGGGGTCATCTTTGTGTAAACATGTTTCGAAAATTAAAAATTTTAAACAATGGGAAAAAATGTCAATTTACCTCTTGTGGTTGTTGAGATGGGTTTTTTAAATTTTAAAAAATTTGATTTCGGTTTTGGGAAAATATAAATTCTTTTCTGTAAATTTTTTTTGACAATTAACGATCTGTACAATGGTAAAAAAAGTGGTTCCCCTTTTGTGGTTGTTGAGATATAAATTTTTTTAAATATTAACTGACTTCCGGTTTGGGGGGGAATAAGGTAAAATGGGTCTCTTTCTGTAAATTTTTTTGACAAAAGGGTTGTACAAAAATCCCTTTTTTTAAATTTACCCTTTGGTTGTTGAGATATAACTTTTTAAATTTTAAAACTTTGACTTTTTTTGGGACGGAAAATAGTCAAAGGTCATCTTTCTGAAAATTTTTTTTTGACAAAACGATCTGTACAATGGTAAAAAAATTGTTACCTCTTGTGGTTGTTGAGATTTTTTTTAATTTTAAAACGACCCGGTTTGGACAGGAAAAAAAGGTAAAATTGGGTACGTTTTATAAATTTTTTTTGAAAATTTAACATCTTTAAATAGTACAACTTTTTTAAATTTTCCTCTTGTGGTTGTTGGATATGATTTTTTAAAATTAAACTTTGATTTCCCGTTTGGACAGGAAAAGGTAAAGGGGGGGTCACCCTTTTTTGAAAATATTTTTGACAATTAACGATCTGTAAAATTTTAAAAAATTGTGTTTCCCCCTTGTGGTTGTTGAGATATATTTTTTAAATATTAAACGTTGATTTCCCGGTTTTGGGACAGGAAGTAAGGTCAAATTACCTTTTTAAATATTTTCGAAAATTCAATCATACAATGGTAAAAATTTAAATTTTTCCCCTTTTGTGGTGGTTAAATATGTTTTTTTAAATATTAAATTTTGATTTCCCGGTTTGGACGAATAGGTAAAATGGGGTCTCCTTTGGTAAATTTTTTTTGGACAATTAACAATCTTACAATGGTGCAAAAACTCTGCCTCTTGTGGTTGTTGAAATATGTTTTTTAAATTTTAAAACTTTGATTTCCGGTTTGGACGGAAAGTAAGGTAAAATGGGGTCATGTTTTTGAAATTTTTTTTCGACAAAACAATCTATACAAGGGGAAAAAAAATTCAATTTACCGGGTTGTTTTGTATGTTTTTTAAATAAAATTGGACTTCCGGTTTGGACGGGAAGAAAGGTAAATTTCCCCCCTCTTTTTTATCTACATTTGCAAAGTATATAAGTTTGAAGTTCAGGGAAGTTTGCAAGATTTTTTTTAGACAGTCAACGGAGAAGAAAAAAAAAAACCGAAAAAAAATGAGATTCAGTTTGTCTCGACACAAACTCAAGGTTTCGGGGATGGGAAAATTACAACTTTTTTTTTTTAAAAAATTCGATCTGTAAATAGGAGAAAAAATTTTTAAATTTTATTTGTGGTTGCTGAGATGATTTTTGAAATAAAATTTTGACTTCGGGGACGGAAGAAAAGGTCAAATTATTTTTTAAATATTTTTTGACAATTAGCGATCTGTACAATGGTAAAAAAATTGTAAAACCCTTTTTGTGGTTGTTGAGATTGATTTTTAAAAAAAACCGATTTCGGTTTTGGGACAGGAATGGGTCAAATTGTGTCATCTTTTGAAAATTTTTTTGACAATTAACGGTCTGTCAATGGTATACAAATTGTGTTTACCTGTTTTGGTTGTCGAGATATGTTTTTTTTAAATTAAAACTTTGATTTCCGGTTTGGACGGAAGTAAGGTAAATGGGGTCCCTTTTTGTGATATTTTTCAAAATTTAAACAGTCTATACAATTACAAAAAATTAATTACCTCTTGTGGTTGTTGAGATATGTTTTTTAATATTAAACTTTGACTTCCGGTTTGGACGGAAAGTAAGGTCAAAGGGGGTCCCCTTTTTTTGTAAATTTTATTGACAAAACGACTGTAATGGTACAAAATTGTGAATTACCTCTTGTAGTTGTTGAGTATTTTTTTTAAATATTAAATTTTGACTTCCGGTTTGGACGGAGGTGGTCAAGGGGGATCCTTTTTAAATTTTTTTCGACAATTAACAATCTAAAAAGATACAAAAATGTAATTTACCTCTTGTTTTTGGGAAATATGTTTTTGTTAAACATTAAACTTTGATTTCCCGGTTTGGACGGAAGTGGTAAAATTTGTCCCTTTTGTAAATATTTTTGACAAAAAAATTTAAACAATAAACAAAAATGTCAATTTACCTCTTGGGTTGTGGAATATGATTTTTAAACTTTAAAACGATTTCCCTTTTGGACGGGGAAGTAAGGTCAATTCCTTTTTTAAATATTTTTGACAATTAACAATCTATACAATGATAAAAAAAATTAATTTACCCTTTGGGGTTGTGGAGATATATTTTTAAACTTTAAAATTTTGATTTCCCGGGTTTGGACAAAAGTAAAAAATTGGGGCCCCTTTGTGAAATTTTTTTGACTTAACAATCTGTACAATTGAAAAAACGTAATTTTACCTGTTGTGGTTGTTGAGATATGTTTTTTATGCATATTTTTCGACCAGAGCTGTTTTCATTCCCCAACAGAGGGCGCACTTTTGCTTTGAAAAGCCGGTAGATCTTTCTTTTGCAACGTAATCAAAACGTTTTAACTAAAAAAGAACGATTGATCGAAATTATATCGATGACCTAAAATGACGTGAAAAATTATGTTTCATCTGTGTTTTTCTAAGTATTCCCAATTTTCGTTCATATAAAGTTTGCAAGTATGTTTTTTGTAACAACGACCCGGGAAAAAAGAAGAAGAAGGAGAAAAAAAAGAAAATAAGTTGGGTTTTTTATACAAACATGGGTTTTCGGACACGTCAAGGTCAAATTGGGGCCCTTTTTTTAAAATATTTTTGACAATTAACGATCTGTCCCTTTCCAAAAGATTGTAAATTTTCCCTTTGTGGATGATTTTTTTAATTTAATTTTGACTTTCGGTTTGGACAGGAGGAAAAAGGTCAAATTAGGGTTTTTTTAAATTTTTTTGACATTTAACGATCTTTTGGTACAAAATTGTAATTTTACCTTTGTGGTTGTTGAATAGTTTTTAAATATTAAACTTTGATTTCCCGGTTTTGGACGGGAAAAAAGGTCAATGGGGTCATCTTTTGGAAATTTTTGGAAAATTTGATATGTACAATGGTGAAAAATGTCAATTTACCTCTTGGTTGTTGAGATATTTTATAAAATATTCTTTGATTTCGGTTTTGGGACGGGAATAAGTCAATGGGTACCTTTTGTAAATATTTTTAAAACGATCTGTACAATGGTAAAAAAATTGGAATTGACCTCTTGTGGTTGTTGAGATATGTTTTTTAAAAATATTAAATTTTGATTTCTTTTGGGACGGAATGGTCAAGGGGGGGTCACCTTTTGTAAATATTTTGGACAATTAATATATGTACAATGGTACAAAATTGTCAATTTACCTCTTGGGTTGTTGAGATATGTTTTTTTAAATTTTAAAATTTTTGATTTCCGGTTTTGGGACGGTAGGTCAATGGGGTCATCTTTTGGAAATATTTTGGACAATTAATGTATGTACAAGGGTGGAAAAAAATTAAATTTACCTCTTGTGGTTGTTGAGATATGATTTTATAAAATATTAAACTTTGATTTCGGTTTGGACAGGAAAGTAAGGTCAAGGGGGGTCCCCTTTGTAAATAGGCAATTAATATATGTACAATGGTAAAAAAATTGTCAATTTACCCTTTGGTTGTTGAGATATGATTTGTTTAAATATTAAATTTTGACTTCCTTTTGGGACAGAAAAAAGAAAAAGGGCCCCTTTTGTAAAAATTTTTTTGGAAAATTTAACGATCACAATGGTAAACAATTTTAAATTTACCTTTGGTTGTTGAGATATGATTTTTAAAATTTTAAACGATACCCGGTTTTGGACGGGGTAAGGTAAATTTTGGGGTCCCTTTTTAAATTTTTTTGGAAATTAATGATATCAATGGTGCAAAAAATGTAAATTTTACCTCTTTGGTTGTTGAGATATGATTTTAAAAAATATTAACTTTGTTTCGGTTTGAACAGGAAGTAAGGTCAATGGGGTCATTTTTTTTAAATTTTTTGACAAAACATCTGTTGGTACAAAATTGTTTTACCCTTGGGTTGTTGAGATATGTTTTTTTTAATATTAAATTTTGATTTATCGAAATTGATATCGATGACCTCCTCATGACGCCCAAAATTGTCAAAAATTTTGTTTCATCTACGGTTTTAAAAGTTCTAAGTATATCCCAAGTTTGAAGTTCTTAAAGTTTGCAAGTATGTGTTTTTTGACAATCGCCCCGGAAAAAGGAAAAAAAAACCGAACAAAACTAGATGGCGTGTTTGGATAATAAAAACCCAATGGTGTTCAGTTTTGTCGGGGGCAGTATGACGATCAGAATTTTTTTAAAAAAAACTTTGCATCATTTTTTGTTTTTTAAACTTTGATTTCCGGTTTAGACGGTAAAAGGTCAAATTGGGTCATGTTTTGTAAACTTTTTTGACAATTAACAATTCAATAGTGGAAGTAAATTTTCCCTTTGGGGTTTTGAGATATAAATTTTTAAAAATTTTAAACTTTGACCCGGGTTTTGGGACAGGAAGTAAGGTAAAATGGGGTCATTTTTTGTAAATTTTTTTGATTAACGATTTGGCAATGGTACAAAAAAAAATTTTAAATCTTGTAGTTGTTGAGATATGTTTTTTTAAATAAAACTTTGCTTTTTTGGGACGGAATATCAATACCCCTTTTGTGTAAATATTTTCGACAATTAAAAATATACAATAAACAAAAAATTTCAATTTACCTCTTGTGGTTGTGGAGATATGATTTTTTTAAAATTTAAACTTTGATTTCCGGTTTGGACGGAAGAAAGGTCAATGGGGTCACCTTTTTTAAATTTTTTTTGTTAACAACCCATTGTAAAAATTCAATTTACCTTTTGTGGTTGTGGAGATATGTTTTTTTTAAACATTAAACGATTTCCTTTTGGACAGGAAGTGGCAAATTGGGGTATTTTTTAAAATATTTTGACAAAAAATCAACAATGATACAAAAATTTAAATTTCCCTCTTGGGGTTTGGGAGTTATTTTTAAAATTAAATTTTGATTTCGGTTTGGACGGAATGGGTAAAGGGGGGGTCCCTTTGTGTAAAAAATTTTAAAAATTAACAATATCAATTGAAAAACTGTCAATTTACCTGTTGGGGCTGTTGGATATGTTTTTTTACGTGCATACATAATTGACAAGGCGGGTTTTACATTCACCAAATTACTGCATACATTGGCACGACCAGGCTGTTACATTCCCAACAGGGGCCATTTTTTTATTGAAAAGCCGTGAGTCTTTCTTTTGCAACGTAATCAAAACTTTTTAACCCAAGGATTGATAAATTGAATCTGATGCCCTAATAATGACGTCACAAATTATGTTTCATCTATTTTTTGTTTAAGTATTCCCAAATTTTTCAAGTTCATATGAAGTTTGAAGTTGTTTTTTTGTGACAATCGTCGGAAAAAGAAGAAGAAAAAGAAGAAGGAAAAAAAATAAAAAACTGAGCAAAATTTTTTTTTGAACAAACACTGGGGTTCGGAGGGTAAAGGTTCAACATCCCTATTGTGAAAATGTTATAAACTGTCTTTTTTTTTCACCTATCTCAAAAATTTAAAAAATTTTTTTAAAAAATTTTAAAAACAAATTTACATTGTTTTTTTACTTTTTAAAGGTTGTAAAATGTTTTTTTTAAAAAATTTTTAAAACTTGAAATAATCAAAGAGTTGTGGGGGTGCTTAAACTTTCCCACGTTAATGAACAGTTCTTCTTGTTCCATGAAATATCTGAAAATCTTTCATTGTTAAATAGCGGGGCCAAACCCTTACATTTTGGGGGTCCGTTGTTTTATGGTTTTTTTAGATTGACCATTTTGAATTCCCCTTTACCAATTTCATGGTACATTTTTAAAATACAATAAATAAGTCATGGGAGTCTTTGTTATCCTTTTACATTTTTTAAATTTTTTCTTTTCCTAGCTTTCATTGTTTTTTTTTGACTGTCTAAAACATAATTGTTAAAAGGAATAAAATATAATAATTTCTCTGGCAATATTGTCACATTTAATTTTAAATGTTTGGCAATCTTTATATTCACAGTCATATCTTTTTGTTTACGCGTCTAGTCCGATCTTTAGGGGAAAACAAAACCCAGGTCTAACAATGCATAAAACCCCTTATTTTCAAAAAAACATCAAAAATTTAAACCCTTTATGCAAGTTTAATCACATTATCTTCTTTTGATACCACAAAGGTTTCCCCCAACCCACAAAACAAGTTCAGGGGTTAACTATAAACAAGCAGCAGATATTGGGCCCAGGTGAGTACACAAAAAAAAATTTTTAATATTTTGAATCATAATGATTTTGATGAACGGTGTTTAGCTCCAAAAGGACGTTTAAACAAACACGGGCACTGATTTGGACAGGTTTTTTCAAATGTTTAAAAATACGCGACATCGTTTATCCATCCTTTTTTACAGAAACCCCGCGCAATAGTAGGATATTGTTCATTTTTTCCACACTAAAGATATTACAATTCAACCCTTGACTCCATGTTTTTTTAACAACATTTACCCTGATTTACTGAATTTACTGATTTCTCGGGAACAACTTGGCACAAAGTACATTTACATGTATTTTAAAAAGGAAATTGGTCTACTGGAGGTGAAAGGGAACTGGTACATACTAATTCAACATGGCGGACGAAGTTCAGGGAATGAAAGACCCTCTAAAAGTTTTTAAACATCATGGTGCCATCACACCCCCCTACCAGGAAAAAGGGGCATGCAAATTGTAAAAAAATAAAAAAAACATTGTTTTAACTTTGTACATTTTGTATACATAAAAGGGGATACACCCGTGTATTTTTGGGGTTTTTTCTTTTTACATCAAATTTTAGAAAATCTTTCATCGGTCAAATAGTTCGGGGCCTTTTTTCCCATTTTGGGGTCCTGTATCTAAAAATGCAATAAAAAAATAAAGGGAATGTAAAACATTGGTATTTTATATGGATTAAAACATCCTTGAAAAAAAATAAACAAAACTGTTCGTTTTTCCGTTTTTGACAACACCTCTTTTCTAGTTACAGAAAACTAAATCTTTTCCCAGGATGATTATTTATAGGTTTTAGATTTACCGTTGTTGAACCCCCTTTACAGCAATTTCATGGTACTTTTTCACAAAAGGGTTTTGCTACTTAAACAAAAAAAGTATCTGTAAAGTCTTTCATTTTAACCCACCGGACTTTTTCCCAATTACTCTCTTCCCTTTTGCAGCTAATCCTACTGTTTGCAAATTTCCCCTTAAATGATCAAACCATCGCCCCCCAGAATTGGGGGAGTTCCATCTGGAAGATTAGCGGGAAAAAAAAAATTAAACCAAAATAAGCATGTTTTATTTTGTTGTATTAAAAACCATTTCGATTTCATGTGATCAAATTCTGAAATATCAAAAAGATCTTTTAAAATTTTCTTTAAAGCAAGACAATTATGACACCATGAAATTCTCTTATGAAACCTGGGGAAGATCGAGCATACTGATCAAAATGTAAAGTTAACCTTTTTTCAGAACAAATTCCTTGGACCACATGGTGTCACTGAAATTTTCTTATTTTTCCCCGCAAAGCTACAATTTTTCCCCAAAATGCATGTTGTTGAAAATATTATTAGTGTAAACCCAAAATTTTTTAAAATTACCATAAAAAATTTGATTGTCTGAGAATATTGAAAAATAATTTCAAAGTACCTAATGTATTAATACATGCATGACATTTGAAATGTCCGTGTACAAATGTTTTAATTTTTTCCCCTTAAAATTTGTTGTTACTTTAACTATTTTTTTTTTGTTTAAATTAATCAATTTTTTAATTTCAAACAAATTCTTAGATATTATTACACTGGAAATTTTTGATAACACATCTAAGTTAGCATATTTTTTTTTTAAATTTAATTGTACTCATCCCTAGGCCACCCCCTAACTTCCCCCACAGACTTTTTCCACCAGTTTAACCCACGTAATAATTTTAAGCCATTATTTAAAAAAACCGCCCCCCAAAAGTACCAACTTTTAAAAGTACTAGTACCATTCACCCCCATACCGTAAAAATTACGAGACTTTTCAACCTATAATGTTATGCATCCAACGTTCAACACCGACATTTGAACCCGGGTTTAAAAAATGCTTTTTTTAAAAAAGATTTCGAAAATTTTGTCTTGCCCAGACTTACCCCCAAATTTAAAGTGATAAAATGTCTGTTTTCAACGATGAAACATCCACTGGTGATGGAAAAAATTCAAAAAATAAAAAAATTTTGTGGAAGGTTTTTTTACCCGTCCACCCAACTGTTGAAAATGGCGTTAATCGTTGACCTCGAAAGAGCTTTAATAAAGTGATTTTTTTCGAAAAAAGTTATCGACAAAAAAAAAAAAACAAAAAAAACCAAAAAAGTTTTAGTCAATCCTTCTTTTGGAAACAATTGACAAAACAAATTTTTCAGGGGCCCGATACCGAGTCTTGCATTTCAAAGGAAAAATGTTCAATTTAAACATGCATACAAATGGCACGACCAGGCGTTGATTCACCAACAGAGGTGAAACGGGAAATTTTTGGGATTAGTTTGATCCATAAAAATCGATATCTGATGACCAACATGACGTTACAACTCAGTTTCATCTTTTTATGTTCAAAATATCCAAGTTTGAAGTTCATGAAGTTTGAAGTTTTATTTTTGAGCATCTATGGGGAAAAGAAAAAAAAAAAAAAAAAAAAAAAAAAAGAAAAAAAAACAAAGGTGTTTGGGGTTTGGGCCCCGCCCCAACAAACAATTTTGTTTGAAAAAACCCAAGGTGTTCGGGAGGAGAAAAGGGTAATAAAACACTCCTTTTTGTGACATGCTTAAAAACCTTTTTTCACCAAACGAAAAAATTTAAAAAAATAATTAAAACTTTTTTAAAAAAAATTTTCATTGTTTTTTACTTTTTAAAGGTTGTAAAAATGTTTTTTGTACTTGTTAACGAAATAATCAAAAGTTGTGGGGGTTTAAATTTTTGTCTTTTGGGTTTCATGACTTATTTTTGGTTAAAAGTTTTACCCCCAAAATCGATTGAAACCACTTTACCTGTTTAACCTATTTTAAAAATCTAGAAATTGGAAATGGTTTTACAAAAAAGTAAAATACTTCGTTAAATGACAAAAATTCCTTTGTTGACAACAAAAAAATAATCTGATTTAAAAAAATTTTCCCTTTTATTACGATTTAGTGACAGTTCAGAATGGGTGACATTCAGGGTTGTCTTGGAATCGGAAATTTTTGAATAAAACCCCCCCCCCGTTTTGGTGATGGATACTGCCACTGGTGATAAACGAAAAATTTGTTTCAAAAATTATTTGGTCTATCATTGCAGCACTAAAAACCCCAAGAACTGGGGAAGGGGGAGGGAAACAAGCAATAAAAGTATAAGGGGGCCCCAAAATTTGAAATTTCCATTGACTGACGACTGGTGTTTTTATGAAAATCACCCCCAGCATAAATTTAACGAAGTTCAAGAGGTTTGAAAAGGGGGAAAGGGTTTGTTTAAATAAATGTTTAACTGACATGATTAAAAAAATTCCCCTTCTTTTGGACGAAATCCAGTCATAAAAAATAACAAATTACTATATACTAAACCTTATTTTTTTTTTTATAGATTAATTTTTAATTGGAAATGAAGCCCCATTTTTTAAAAACCTATTTTATTTTTTACTTGTTTGATTCGTGGGAAATGACAAAATTTTCAATATAAACGACTTTTCAGTCCAAAAAACGGGTCGGGGCCCGGTCAACAGTGCGCGACAGTCCGCATCATGTTTCATTATTTTAGGGGCGTGTCGTATGTACCGCAACAACAAAAAAGCGCCCAAAATTGAGCGCAGTAAAATCATAATTTATTACAAAAACACGTTAATTTCATGTTTTTACAAAAAAATTCCTTTAACGTTCTTCATTTTTGAAATATCTAGAAAAACTTTTTTGGTCGTGCGGGCCCTTTCTTACACTTTGGGGGCCATGATTGTTTTTGGTTTTTTATTGAAAGTTGTAACTTCCCCTTTAACAATTTCATGGTACAGTTTACATACAATAAATAAGTCATGGGAGTACTTTGTTCATGCTCTTTACATTTATTTCAACTTTTCCTAGCTTTCAGTTGTTTTGTTTTTACTGTCACAAAAAAAAATTTTAAAAAAAATCACAGCCCCCTAATAATTTTCTGGCAATATTGTCACATTTAATTTTGAAAAGTTTGGTACAATCTTTTTCCCTTCTATCTGTCTTTGTTTACCGTCTAGTCTGCAGTCTTTTTGGGGAACATAACCAGGTACTGAAAGGGATAAAAACCCTTTTTTTTCAAAAAAAAAACATAAATTAACCCGGTTTCAAGTTTTAAACACATTTGTCTTACGTTTTTTATACCACAAAGTTTTTTCACCCCAAACCCCCACAAAACAAGTTCATGGGGGTAACATAAAAAAGCACTGATATTGGGCCAGGGGAGTAAAGGAAAAAAATTTTCAAAAAATTTTGAAACCAATGATGTACTGATGAACGGTGTTTGCCCAAAAGGGCGATTAACGAAAGTCAAATACTGATTTGGACAGGTTTTTTGTTTTGGGTTGCGAATCGGAACATCCCCCATCCTCTTTTTAAAAACCCCGCAATATCGGAATTTTTCTTTTTTCCCACCCAAAATATTTGTTCAACTCCCTTTACTCATGCTGTTTTGACAGACCTCCCGTTTTCGAATTTCAAGTTTTTCTGGGAAACAAATTTTAAACTACATTTAAAGTATGTTTAAAATGTTTTCACTGGAGGTGCCATGGTGGGGTGGTACATACTGATTAACATGGGGACGTGAAGTTCCCGGGAAAGAAAGATCCTCTGCAAAAATTGTTAAGCATCATCGTGCCATCACCACCACAATACCGGAATAAGGGCATGCATAAAAATCTGTCAAAAAAAAAAAAAAACATTGTTTTTTCACATATGTATTTTACATACACATGGGATACTACCTCGTGTATTATTTGTGGTTTTCATTGTTTAAATCTCTAGAAAATCTTTCATCGGGCCCAAAAAGTTCAGGGCCTTTTCCCATTTGGAGTCCCTGATCTAAAAAAGCAATATAAAAAAAAGGGGAAATTTCAACATTGGTATATGGGATTAACACATCCTTGTAAAAATATAAAAAAAACTTTTAAAGTTTTTTGTTTTGACAAACCCCTTTCTCTAACATAAACCAAATCATTTCTCAGGATGATTGTTTTTAGGTTTTAGATTTTTTTTAACTTCCCTTTTCAGCAATTTTTATGGTACGGTTTTACACATACACAAAAAAGTTTCTCAAAAAAATAAAAGATCTTTTAAAATTTTTATTTCAACCCATTGCCGGGCTGTTTCCCCAATATAAAAACTCTTACCTTTGCAGCTAAACTGTTTCAATGTTCCCATACAGTGATCAAAACCCTCCCCCACCAAATTTGGGGGGTTCCATCTAGGAAATTAGTTGGAAAAAAAAATTAAAATCAAAAAAAGCATGTTTTTTTTTTTGTTTCAAAAAATTTCATGATTTTATGTGATCCAAAATTCAAAAAATATCATAAAAGATACTTGTTAAAATTTATGATTTAAAAAGGGTTTACGGGACCCATGTGAAATTCTCTAGGTGTAAATCCTGGGGGATCAACATATTGATCAAAATGTCAAGTTTAACCCCCTTCTTTCAGAACTAATTTCTACTCCCCGTATTCCAAGGTGCCTCTTATTTCTTACTTCTTCACCATCAAAACCCGTTTTTTCCCCAAATGTCATGATTGTTGTTGTAAAATTTGTGTCAACCAAAATTTTTAAAAAGTCCTTTGTAATAAAACCCGACGTCTGAGAATATTGGACAATAATTTACAAAATACCCAATTTACATGCATGACGGGGAGACATGTCCAGCTGTACTAATGTTTTTTTAAAGTTTTCAGCCCAAACATTGTTGTTTACGTTCAAATTTATTTGTTTGTTTTTTCAATTTTTAATTTCCGAGCTAAATTATTAATATTATTAAATGGACATCCCATTGGAAACACTCGTTAATGTTTTTTTAACAAAATTGTACTATGCCTGGCTTATTCTAAACCCCTTACAATATTTACCACCACAAAGGGACTAGTCTAAGTATTTCAAAAAGTCATGGGGAAAACCTACATAAAAACCCGGGGCCCCCTAAATTGTACCAACGTTTTTAAAAAAGTCCATTCACGGCGCCCATCCGTACACATTTGCCCACGTATAACCATGAATGCTGCGCATCAACCCAACCCTTACAACACTTACATGTCTGAAGCCGGGTTAAAATGTTTTTAAACAAAAATTCTCGTAAATTTGTCATTGCCCCGACTTACCTCCAATTAATGTGCATAAAAATTTTCTGTTTCAAGATAAACATCCCCTGGTGATAGGAAAAAATTGAAAAAGTGAAAAAATCGCTTTTTTTGGAAGGTTTTTTCCCAGGTCTGCATCCCTGTTGAAACGTTAATGGTTAACGACCTCAAAAAAGTGTAATAAAGTGACCTTTTCAGAATAAAGTTATGCTGACATACAAAAAAAAAAAAAAAAGGTTTTGTCAATCACATAATACATTATGCGAAACAATTGACAAAACACTTTTTCGGGTACGATAGCCGGCAATTGCATTTAAAAAGCGTAAATGTTCAATTCCTTTAAAAATGCATACAAAAAGGCCCACCAGAGTGTTTAGTTTTACAAAGGTGGTAAGTGAAACGTTTAATAGTTTTATTGAAAATCGATATCTGATGACCAATCTACGTTACAACCAGTTTCATCTACGTGTTATGTTCTAAGTTTTGTCAATTTGAGTTCGTGAAGTTTGCAAGTATGTATTTTTTTTAGACAAACTATCCGGAAAAAAAGGAAGAAAAAAAAAGAAAAAAAAAAAAAAAACGAACAAAAAAAATAGGTGTTTCCGGGGACCCCGAACACCTAACTAATCGTGTTTGGATAAACAAACACAAAGGGGTTCAAATTTTGTCAGGGCAGTGATGACGACGTCGAAAGTTTTTAAAAAAAAACTTTTCCCTTATTTGTTTAAACTTTTACTTCCCGGGTTTGAACAGTAAGTAAAAAGGGCAAATTTATGTTTTTTTTAAACATTTTTGACAATTAACAATCTTACAAAGTGAAGATTGGAATTTTCCCTTGTGGTTGTTGAATATGAATTTTAAAATATTAAACTTTGCTTCCCGGTTTTGGGCAGGAATAAGGGCAAAATGGGGGCCCTTTTTGTAGATATTTTTTGACAAAAAGTCTATACAATGGTACAAAAAAAGTAATTTACCCTTGTGGGTTTTTGAGATATGATTTTTAATATTAAACTTTTACTTCCGTTTGGACAGGAAGTGGCAAATTTCACCTTTTGTAAATATTTTTTGACAATTAAAACCCAAAGGTACAAAATTTTAATTACCTCTTGTATTTTTAGATAGATTTTTAAAATTAAAATTTTACTTTCCCGGTTTTTGGGCGGAAATAAACAATGGGGACCCTTTTTTAAAAATTTTTGACAATTAACAACTATAAAAAATACAAAAATTAATTTACCTCTTTGGTTGTGGAATATGATTTTTTTAAAAATTAAACTTTGACTTGGTTTTTACAGGAAAAAGGTCAAATAAATACCTTTTAAATATTTTTTAAATTAACAATCTATCAATGATACAAAAAAAGTCAATTTACCTCTTTTGGTTGTGGAATGTTTTTAAACATTAAAATTTTACTTTGGTTTTGGGCAGGGAATAAGGTCAAATGGGGTCACCCTTTTGTAAATATTTTTGAAAATTTAAAAATCTTACAATGTCAAAATGTAAAACCCTTTTTGGTTGTTGAGAATGATTTTTTAAAAATTAAACTTTGACCCGGGGGTTTTTTGGGTTAAAAAACCAATTTTTTTTGTCAAAATTTTTAAAATTTGACAAAATTCGAAACTGTGCCAATGGTACAAATTGTAAAACACTTTTGTTTTGTTTTGAAGTTTTTTATGATTTAAATTTTTTTTACTTCCGGGAAGGAAGAAGGGGAAAGGAAAAAAAAAAATTGGGTGTTTTTTCAAAAAAAATTTCAATTTTTACTGATACAGTCAAAATTTTTTGTTTGATATTATTTTTATATTAAACTTTGACTTCGGGTTTGACAGGAAGTAACAAATTGGGTCATTTTTGTAAAATTTTGACAATTTAAAAATCTTACAATAAAAATTAATTTACCCTGTTTGTGAGATAGTTTTAAAAAAAAACTTTACTTTCCCGGTTTGGACAGGAGAAGGTCAATGGGGCACCTTTGTGTTATTTTTACAATTAACATTTCAATGGTACAAAAAATTTAATTATTTGTAGTTGTTGGAAATTTTTTTAAATATTAAACTTTGACTTCCCGGGGGCAGGAAAAGGGCAAATGGGTCACCTTTTGTAAATATTTTTGACTTAAAATCTTCAAGGACAAAAAATGAATTTACCCCTTTTTGGGTTTTAATAATTTTTTAAATAAACACTTCGGGTTTTGGGCAGGAAGTAAATCAATGGGGTCACCTTTTTAAAAATTTTTTTGACAATTTAAAAATCATACAATGATACAAAAAAAGTAATTTTTCCTCTTTGTGGTTGTGGAATGATTTTAAAATTAAAATTTGATTCCGGTTTGGGCGGGAAAAGGTCAATGGGGTCACCTTTTGGGAAATTTTTTTGACAAACAATCTTTCAAGTCAAAAAAAAAAATTTACCTTTTGGTTTTGGTTAATTTTAAACATTAAAACTTTTACTTCCCCGGTTTGGAAGGGTAAATCAAATTTAAGTCCTTTTAAATATTTTTGACAATTAAAATCTATACCAAATTTATACAAAAAATGTTTACCCCTTTTAGTTTTAATATGTTTTTTATTAAATTTGATTGGTTTGGACGGGAAGAAAAAAAAAGGGGGTTATTTTTTTTTAAAACTTTTTGTTAACGATCTTCAATGGGAAACAAAATTTTGTTTTCTTGGAGTTTTGAATATATTTTTTTAAATATTTAAAAATTTTACTTGGTTTTTAAAAGGGGAAAGGGCAATAAAAACCCTTTTTTTAAATATTTTGACAATTAACAATTTACAATGAAAAAAAAATTCAATTTTCCCCTTTTGGGTTTTTGGGGTATATTTTAATATTAAACTTTTACTTCCGGTTTGGACGGAAAGGTCAATGGGGTCACCTTTGTGTAAATATTTTTGACAATTTAAAAATCTTCAAAATAAAAAAGTCAATTTACCTCTTGGTTGTGGGGAAAATGATTTTTTAAAATTAAACTTTGACTTCCCGGGTTTTGGGCGGAAGTAAGGTCCTGGGGCACCTTTTGAAAAAATTTTTTTACAATTAACGATCTGTAATGGAAAAATTGTGAATTTACCCCTTGGGTTTTGAGAATGATTTTTTTTAAAAATTAAACTTTGACTTCGGTTTGGACAGGAAGTAAAAGGGCAAATGGGGGCTTTTTGAAAAAATTTTTGACAAAACGTCTGTGCAATGGTAAAAATTGAATTTACCCCTTGTGTTGTTGAGATATGATTTTTTAAATATTAAACTTTTACTTCCGGTTTGGACGGAAGTAAGGTCAATGGGTCACCTTTGTGTAAATATTTTTTAAATTAACAATCATAAAAGTACAAAAAATTTACCTTTTTGTGGTTGTGGGGATTGATTTTTTTTAAAATTAAACTTTTTGGTTTAGGAATAATCAATGGGTCCCTTTGTGTAATTTTTTTAAATTCAATCACAAAGGTGAAAACTTTTTCCTGGGGTTTTTGGTATATTTTTACGCATACAAAAGCAGACCAAACTGTTTTCATTCACCAACAAGGGGGCACTTTTTGGGGTTTAAAAAACCGTTATCTTTTATTTTCAACGTAATCAAAAAGTTTTAACTAATAAAAAATGTTTTCGAAATTGATATCGATGACTAATAATGCGTCAAATTTTTTTATCTCGTGTTATGTTCTAAGTATTGAAATTTCAATTTATGAAATTTGCAAGTATGTTTTTTGTAGACAATCGATCCGGAAAAGAAAAAAAGAAGGAAAGAATAGATTAAAATTTTGTCATAACAAAACAAGGTGTTGTTGAAGTTAAATGGTTCGTCATAAATTGAATGTTGAAGTAAATGTTAACGTCTGTTGGTTCTGGGAAAATTTTTTTGTAAATAATATGAATTTAGAAATTATTTTAAATTTAAAATTTGACTTCCGGTTTGGACAGGAAGAAGGTCAATGGGGTCACCTTTTTGTAAAAATTTTAAAATTAACAATATGTACAATGGTACAAAATTAATTACCCCCTGTGTTGTTTAGAAAGATTTTTTAAATATTAAACTTTGACTTCCCGGGTTTGGGCAAATGGTCAATGGGGTCACCTTTTGTGTAAAAATTTTTAAAATTTAAAAATCATCAATGATACAAAAAAAGTCAATTTACCCCTTGTAGTTGTTGAGATATGATTTTTTTAAATTAAAATTTGACTTCCCGGTTTGGGCGGAAGTAAGGTCAAATTAGGGGGCACCTTTTTTGAAAATATTTTTTACAATTTAAAATGCAATTTAAAGAATTTGGGAAATTTTTCTCTTTGGTTGTTGAGATATGATTTTGTTAAATATTAAAATTTGACTTCCGGTTTGGGCAGGAAGTAAAGGTCAATTGGGGGCACTTTTTGAAAATATTTTTTTACAAAAAGATCTGACGGTGAAAAATTGTGAATTTATCTCGTGGTTGTTGAGATATGATTTTGTTAAATATTAAACTTTACTTGGTTTGGACGGAAATAAGGTCAAATGGGGGCCCCTTTTTGTAAATATTTTCCAAATTAACAATTCAATGGTACAAAATTTGGGAAATTTTCCTTTTTTGGTTGTTGAATATGATTTTTAAATATTAAACTTTATTTGTAATTGATATCTGATGACCTAATCATACGTCCAAATTTTGTTTCTTTTATGTTAAATTTTTAAATAACAAGTTAAATTCGTGAAATTTGCAAGTATGTGTTTTTGAGACAATCGTTTTTGCCGATGAGGCGACAACTATATTAGCGCGCTCAATTCTAAACATGCATACATAATGAGCCCACCAGGCGATTTCATTCACCAACAGAGGGCGCACAGCGTTTAAAAAAACCGGGAGTCTTTCATTTTCAACGTAATCAAAACGTTTTTAACTAATAAAAATATGTTTTCGAAATTCAAACTGATACCTAATAATGACGTGACAAATTATTTCATCATGATGTTCTAATATGTCCAAATTTCAAGTTCGGGAAATTTCAAGTATGTGTTTTTTTTGACAACATCCGGAAAAGAAGAAGAAGAAGAAGAAGAAAAAAAAAAAACTAGATATAAGTTTTGTCAAACAAAAACAAGGTGTTCGGGTTTAAGTTAAAATGGTTACGCTTTAAAATTGAAGTGTTGGAGAAATCAAATGTTAACGTCTGTTGAAATTCTCGCGGGAAATTTATTTGAATCAATAAAAACTAATTTAGAAATTATTTTAAATTAAAATTTTACTTCCGGTTTGGGGCAGGAAGTAAAGGGCAAATATACCTTTTGAAAAATTTTTTACAATTTAAAAATATTTCAATGGTACAAAAATTTAATTTACCTCCTGTATTGTTGAAATGATTTTTTTTAAAAATTTAAAATTTACTTGGTTTTTACGGAAATAAGGTCAATGGGTATTTTTAAAAATTTTTGACAATTAAAAACTTAAATGTACAAAAATTAATTTACCTCTTGTTTGGGGTTTAATATTTTTTAAATATTAACGACTTCCCGGGTTTGGGCGGGGGTAAGGTCAAATTGGGTCACCTTTTTTAAAAAATTTTTTTACAATTAACGATCTTCAATGTAAAAATTTGAATTTACCCCTTTTGGTTGTTGAGATATGATTTTTTTTAAAAATTAAAATTTTACTTCGGTTTGGACAAAAAAAAGGTCAAATTGGGTCACTTTTTTGAAAATTTTGCAAAACAAATCTGTACAATGGTAAAAAAAATTGAATTTATCTCTTATTTTGGGTTTTTGAGAAAGATTTTTTTTAAAATTAAACTTTTTTCCGGGTTTTGGGCAGGGAATGGGGGAATTTCACCGTAAATATTTTACAATTAACAATCTATCAATGGCAAAAAAGTAATTTACCTTTTTTGGTTGTTGAATTGATTTTTTTAAAATTTAAAAATTTTATTTAAAATTCATATCTGTTCTAAAACACCCAAAAATTTATTTTTTCTGTGTTTAAGTTTTTAAAATTGCAATTTTGTTCAGGGAAATTTGCAAAAATGTGTTTTTTTTTAACAACGTTTTTGCCGATAGAGGCGACAATCTTTAGCGTATAATTCCTAAAACTGCATACAAAGAGACGACCAAACGGTTTTTATTCACCAACAGAGGGCGCACTTTTTAGCGTTGGCCGTGTGTCTTTTATTTCAACGTAATCAAAACGTTTTTAAAAAAAAAGATGATTGATCAAAATTTGATATCTGATGACCAATAATGACGTGCAAATTTGTTTTTTGTGTTTGTTCTAAGTATTAAATTTCAAATTTTTGAAATTTGCAAGGTTTTTTTGTAGACAATCGATCCGGGGGAAAAAGAAGAAGAAAAAGGGGAAAAAAAAAAAAAATAAAAAAACTAGATATAAGTTTTGTCACAACAAAAAAAAAGGTGTTCGTTGAATTAAAATGGTTCGTCATAAATTGAAGTGTTGGGGGTCAAAATTTAAAGTCTTTTAAATTCTCGGGTTTTTTGAATACAATACAATACTGAATTTAAAAAATTTTAATATTAAACTTTGATTCCGGTTTGGGCAGGAAGTAAGGTCAAATTGGGGTACCTTTTGTAAATATTTTGACAATTAACAAAAGTCAATGAAAAAATTTAATTTCCTCCTGGGTTGTTGAGATATGATTTTTTTAAACTTTACTTTGGTTTGGACAGGAAGTAAGGCAAATTTTTAAATATTTTTGACAAAATTAAACTTAAATTAAAAATTTTTTTTACCTCTTGTGGTTGTTGAGATATGATTTTTTAAAATTAAAAATTTTACTTCCGTTTGGACGGAATAGTCAAATGGGGGCCCTTTTTGTAAATATTTTTTTACAATTAACAATTCCCAAAATTCCAAAATAATTTTCCTTTTTTGTTGAATATTTTTTTAAATATTAAACTTTTTTCCCGGTTTGGACAAAGTAAGGTAATGGGATCCCTTTTTGTAAATATTTTTTAACAATCTTCAAGAACAAAAATGTCAATTTACCTCTTTGGTTGGGAGAATTTATTTTTAAAAAAAAACTTTACTTCCGGTTTTTTTCAATAACAAAAAGGGGAAAAAATTTAAATTTTTTGACTTAAAAATCTAACAATATACACAAAATTCAAATTTTCCTTTTGGTTAAGTATGTTTTTTTAAATTTTATTGGTTTTTTGGACAGGAAGAAGGAAAAGGGGGCATTTGTTAAATTTTTGACAAAACAATCTATAAATGATACAAAAAGTCAATTTACCTTTGTGGTTGTGGAATATGATTTTTTTAAAATTAAACTTTGACTTCGTTTGGGCAGGGAATAAGGTCAATGGGGTCACCCTTTTGTAAATATTTTTTTACAATTAACAATCTTAAAAAAAAAATTTCAATTTACCTCTTTTGGTTGTGGGGATATGATTTTTTAAATAAAACTTCCGGTTTGGACGGAAGTAAGGTCAATGGGTATTTTTAAAAAATTTTTGACAAACAAACTGTTTTGGGGCAAAAAATTTTAAATTTTCCTTTTATTGTTGAGATATGATTTTTGAAATAAATTAACGACAGAGCGTTTTTAATTCACCTTGTGACATAGACACCCGTTAATTCAAAAGGGGGATTTTTTGGTTGAAAAATGATTTTTTTTGAATAAAAAAACGTTTAAAATAAGTAATTGTCAAATTTTGATATTTGACCAATAAGACGTAAAATTTGGTTTTTATTGGTTTAGTTTTTGTGGTTTGTTATATGATTTAAATGGAACTGATCCGGGAAAAAGGAAGGAAAAAAAGGGAAAAAAAGGAAAAAAAAAAAAAAAACCGGGAAAAAATTTTTTTCGAAAACCAAAAAAACCAAAATAAAAAATTTTGGGGTCCAAATTTTAGATTAATTTTTTTTAAAAAAACTGTTCGTTGAAGGTTTAAAATGTTCGTAAAATTAAATGGGGGTCAAAAGTTAATTTTTGAATTTCCCAGGTTTTTTGAAAAAATAAAAAATTTTTTTTTTAATAAAAATTTTTACTTTTGGTTTGGACGGAAATAAGGCAAATTGGGGTTCCTTTTTGTAAATATTTTTGACAATTAACATCTTCAATGGGCAAAAATTTAAAATTTTCCTTTGTGTTGTTGAGATATGATTTTTTAAAAATTAAACTTTGACTTCCGGGTTTTGGGCGGGAAATAAGGTCAAATGGGTCCCTTTTTTAAAATTTTTTTAAAAAAAAATTGTAATTTACCTCTTTGGGGTTTTTGGGGGAAAGTTTTTTTTAAAATTTAAACGACTTCGGTTTTGGAAAGGGTAAGGCAAAAGGGGTCCCTTTTGTAAATATTTTTTACAATTTCAAACTTAAAAATTTTCAAAAAATTTTAATTTCCTTTTTTTTGTTTAGAAGTTTTTAAAAATTAAATTTTTTTTTGTAATTCGATATCTATACCCCAATCATGACTCTGTTATTTTTTTCTAGTGTTAAGTTTAGTTTTGCCAAGTTTAAGTTCATTGAAGTTTGCAAGATGTTTTTTAAAATGTTTTTTATAAAATCCCTTTGCGTACCTCAATTCCTTAAACATGCCCTACATAATGAGCAGACCAAAACTGGTTTTTCACCAACCCCAAACTTTTTAGCTTAAAAAAAGCCGTTTTTTATTTGCAACGTAATAAAAGTTTTAACTAATAATTGATTATCGAAATTCGAATTTTGATGACCTAATGACGAACAAATTATGTTTCATCTACGTGTTATGTTCTAGTATATGCCAAGTTTCAAGTTCATATGAAGTTTGCAAGATGTGTTTTTTGTAGACAATCGATCCGGAAGAAGAAGAAGAAGAAGAAGGAGAAGAAAAAAAAAAAAAAAAAAAAACCGAACATAACAATAGGTGTTTCAGCATACCCGAACACCTAAAAACGAACAATAACAATAGGTGTTTCGGGCGCAACCCGAACACTAAAAAAAAAAAACGAACAATAACAATAGGTGTTTCATGCGCATACCCGAACACCTAAAAAAAAACCGAACAATAACATAGGTGTTTCGGGTGCACCCGAACACCTAACTAGAGCTTAATGCAGGCGTCAATTTGAAGCCTGGACCCACCCTCCTCAGAGGTCGCAAATATCGACGCCGCTTCGACGCCGAAGCCTGAGGTCAATAATTTGTTGTTATGTGAAGCCGTAACGTTCTTTTTTAATAATTGGGTAAGCGTTACCTATAAAAGTTTATTAAAGTGTGAAGCGTTGATGAGCCTTATTTGTGTTTGGTGATGTGACATCGAATCCACTACATCGGTCGTGTCGAAAATATGTCGAAGTCGGGCGTTTCAAACAACTGTTGTGATGCAACTTGAAGATGGCCTTTTTGAAATTCGCGCAAGCCAACTGGAATTTGCGTCGCGCAATTTTTGAACTGAAGTTGCTCACACAAATACACACAATCTAAAACATCGCGCGCCCGCACCACCTTGCAAACTGTATCCTGGGGTGCGTTCCACTTGCGCAAACGTTGCAAGTTTGCGCATCGTTTGCCACGATCTCCAACCTCGTCCCTGGGTGTGTCGAGCATACGAGGTTGACCTAAACATGTTGGAAATAAAGTAAACCATGGGACGAGGTTGACGATCTCAGGCGCCGCCAACGTTTTGGTGGTTGGTAACGCAGTCAGGTGGAGTTAAAATAACAACTGAACTTCATTAGTTGTTGTCATGATGTACATTTCTGCGTTCCTGGTCCAGATGTCACGTGGACTTCGAATCGTGCCCTAATTAAATTAGATCTGGTCTTTTATATCGGGCATAGGCTGAGATTAGAGCGGAATATCCGCCTGGTTGAGTTAGGTTTGTTTATATTTTATTCCTATATGCATCTTTATTGCTATTTAGCTTTATTTTCTAAACCATATTTTATTATCGTTGTTTTACAGCAAAACCTTCCGCATACTTCACAATCTTCCAAATCTTCCACAAACTTCCGTATAGCAAACTTCCACACTTCTGTATCCAGTCAATCTTCCTTTCATCATTAAAACCTCATTTTACAGTGTACATAATGAGTATTAAGGAAGCGTATTTGTACAAGGACCTAATTATATGTAACGCAAGTCTATAGCTGTAGTTGACTATAGTTACTAAAGTTAGTTTGCACAATTCTCTCCACACACCCAACACCAAGATTTTCTAGGAAGGAGCTCCCAAATTATTTGGGAAAATAACTTGCTAAAATTGTCATCCTAGGCCTATACACAATAAATGTCAAGAGCACCGACTATAATACTAGTAAAAATTATTTATATTATTTGTGCTCAAAACGACCAATTCTTTGGGGGTTAATAGTTATGAAATGCATTGGTTTTGATATGAAGTGGAATTTGATTCAAAATCTAGTTACAAATGATATGAGAATTCTTGCCACTGCCAGTACAATTTCAGACAATTTAGAGTTAGTAAACAAGTGTCAAAGTTAAAACAACAAAAATTTATTGTAGAAACATTGGATTTACAAAATAAATGTCCCCTGTATCTTTGGATTGAAACCGGTTGACTTGGTACTTTTTAGCAGTGTGGATTACAAAACCAGCAGTCATGGTCTATATAAGTAAACATAGAACTTGTTTTTAAAGGGTGAAGCTTGAACATATGCAAATGGCCAATATGGTGAAACAGGGTGAAGCGTCAGACCTGGCGAAAACTGAAAAAGTGAAGCTTTACCTATGGAAATAATTCAAGGGTGAGCCTGGACTACAATTTTTTCTGATAGAGTGAAGTGGTGGTAAACCTGACCTTTTACATAATTGGCTCAGGTGAAGAAAAGGGGATGACGTGAGGAGGGTGGGGCCAGGCTTCAAATTGACGCCGCATAGTGTTTGTTTGAACAAACACAGGTGTTCGGGGGGATAAGGTAAGAAGCACCTTTTTGTGAAAGCTTATAAACTGTCTGTTTTCACTATACTGCAAATAATTTAAAAAAAATTAATTTGAAAAAAAATTTACATTGATTTTTTCATTTTGGTTGTACACATGATTGGCAAAAAGTCTGTAGCTCATCCATATTTCAAATTAAAACCCAAATATCAGATGCCATTTTACATAAATTGTTAACATTGAAATAATTAAAAAGTTGTATGGTGCTTGTAAATTTTAACTGTCTGTTGGGTTTCATGATTCACGTTACACTTGATCCCCCACAATCGATTGGGAAAACCCCTTTGTTGACCTGTTTTAAACCCACTTGTAACCAATCTAGAAATAGGTTCATGGTCTTACGCATGTAACAAGTGAAATGACTTCAGTGTAAGAACCAACCATGATCCTTTGTGCAACAAAACAGAATCAATCTGCATTTATAATAAACGTCGCTCTTATGTTGGATTAGTGACAGTTCAGAATGGGTGACATTCAGAGGTTGTCATTGGAATCGGTAATTTTGGGAAAAAAATGTTTTGCCCCCCCTAAGTTCTTGGTGATGGCATACTGCCACGTGATGAACCA
>JAQQFT010000033.1:0-91094 GCA_029582265.1 Zoroaster sp. YZ-2022 | reverse complement strand
ATGGACATAGCCCTCTGTAAGCCGTCAACTTGCATGCGGTTTCACCGCAAACAATACAAGCACTTATACAATGTTACAAAAAAAAAACATTTCTAGGATTGGGAATAACTTTTAAAGTTTTCAAGGGAGGCCGATAAATTTATATCTAAATTAAAGCTTAGGTTCTCCCCTTTAAGAAAAACACCATACTTTTGAATTTGGATTTTTTTTTCGTACCTTAAACGGCCTCCATGGACACTTAGCCCTCTGTAAAATACCGTCAACTTGCATGCGGTTTCACCGCAAACAATACAGCACTATACAGTGTTACAAAAAAAAACATTTCTAGGGTTGGGAATAACTTTTAAAGTTTTCAATGCAGGCCGATAAATTTATATCTAAATTAAAGCTTAGGTTCTCCCCTTTCAGAAAAACACAATACTTTTGAATTTGGAATATTTGTTCATACATTAAACGGCCTCCATGGATACTTAGTCCTCTGTAAAATACCGTCAACTTGCATGCGGTTTCACCGCAAACAATACAGCACTATACAGTGTTACAAAAAAAAACATTTCTAGGGTTGGGAATAACTTTTAAAGTTTTCAATGGAGGCCGATAAATTTATATCTAAATTAAAGCTTAGGTTCTCCCCTTTCAGAAAAACACAATACTTTTGAATTTGGAATTTTTTTTCATACATTAAACGGCCTCAATGGACACTTAGCCCTCAGTAAAATACCATCAACTTGCATGCGGTTTCACCGCAAACAATACAGCACTATATAATGTTACAAAAAAAAAACATTTCTAGGATTGGGAATAACTTTTAAAGTTTTCAAGGGAGGCCGATAAATTTATATCTAAATTAAAGCTTAGGTTCTCCCCTTTAAGAAAAACACCATACTTTTGAATTTGGAATTTTTTTTCGTACCTTAAACGGCCTCCATGGACCGCCAGCCCTCTGTAAAATACCGTCAACTTGCATGCGGTTTCACCGCAAACAATACAGCACTATACAGTGTTACAAAAAAAACATTTCTATGGTTGGGAATAACTATTAAAGTTTTCAAGGGAGCCCGATAAATTTATATCTAAATTAAAGCTTAGGTTCTCCCCTTTAAGAAAAACACCATACTTTTGAATTTGGATAATCTTTTAGTATCTTAAATGGCCTCCATGGACACTTAGCCCTCTGTAAAATACCATCAACTTGCATGCGGTTTCACCGCAAACAATACAGCACTATACAATGTTACAACAAAAAAACATTTCTAGGGTTGGGAATAACTTTTAAAGATTTCAAGGGAGGCCGATAAATTTATATCTAAACTAAAGCTTAGGTTCTCCCCTTTAAGAAAAACACCATACTTTTGAATTTGGATTTTTTTTTCGTACCTTAAACGGCCTCCATGGACACTTAGCCCTCTGTAAAATACCGTCAACTTGCATGCGGTTTCACCGCAAACAATACAGCACTATACAGTGTTACAAAAAAAAACATTTCTAGGGTTGGGAATAACTTTTAAAGTTTTCAATGCAGGCCGATAAATTTATATCTAAATTAAAGCTTAGGTTCTCCCCTTTCAGAAAAACACAATACTTTTGAATTTGGAATATTTGTTCATACATTAAACGGCCTCCATGGATACTTAGTCCTCTGTAAAATACCGTCAACTTGCATGCGGTTTCACCGCAAACAATACAGCACTATACAGTGTTACAAAAAAAAACATTTCTAGGGTTGGGAATAACTTTTAAAGTTTTCAATGCAGGCCGATAAATTTATATCTAAATTAAAGCTTAGGTTCTCCCCTTTCAGAAAAACACAATACTTTTGAATTTGGAATTTTTTTTCATACATTAAACGGCCTCCATGGACACTTAGCCCTCAGTAAAATACCATCAACTTGCATGCGGTTTCACCGCAAACAATACAGCACTATACAATGTTACAAAAAAAAAAACATTTCTAGGATTGGGAATAACTTTTAAAGTTTTCAAGGGAGGCCGATAAATTTATATCTAAATTAAAGCTTAGGTTCTCCCCTTTAAGAAAAACACAAAACTCTTTAATTTGGAATTTTTTTTCGTACCTTAAACGGCCTCCATGGACACTTAGCCCTCTGTAAAATACCGTCAACTTGCATGCGGTTTCACCGCAAACAATACAGCACTATACAGTGTTACAAAAAAAAAAACATTTCTAGGATTGGGAATAACTTTTAAAGTTTTCAATGGAGGCCGATAAATTTATATCTAAATTAAAGCTTAGGTTCTCCCCTTTCAGAAAAACACAATACTTTTGAATTTGGATTTTTTTTCATACATTAAACGGCCTCCATGGACATAGGTCCCTCTGTAAAATACCGTCAACTTGCATGCGGTTTCACCGTAAACAATACAGCACTATACAGTGTTACAAAAAAAACATTTCTATGGTTGGGAATAACTATTACAGTTTTCAAGGGAGCCCGATAAATTTATATCTAAATTAAACCTTAGGTTCTCCCCTTTAAGAAAAACACCATACTTTTGAATTTGGATAATCTTTTAGTATCTTAAATGGCCTCCATGGACACTTAGCCCTCTGTAAAATGCCGTCAACTTGCATGCGGTTTCACCGCAAACAATACAGCACTATACAGTGTTACAAAAAAAACATTTCTAGGGTTGGGAATAACTTTTAAAGTTTTTAAGCGAGGCCGATAAATTTATATCTAAATTAAAGCTTAGGTTCTCCCCTTTCAGAAAAACACAATACTTTTGAATTTGGAATTTTTTTTCATACATTAAACGGCCTCCATGGACACTTAGCCCTCAGTAAAATACCATCAACTTGCATGCGGTTTCACCGCAAACAATACAGCACTATACAATGTTACAAAAAAAAAACATTTCTAGGATTGGGAATAACTTTTAAAGTTTTCAAGGGAGGCCGATAAATTTATATCTAAATTAAAGCTTAGGTTCTCCCCTTTAAGAAAAACACCATACTTTTGAATTTGGAATTTATTTTCGTACCTTAAACGGCCTCCATGGACACTTAGCCCTCTGTAAAATGCCGTCAACTTGCATGCGGTTTCACCGCAAACAATACAGCACTATACAGTGTTACAAAAAAAACATTTCTAGGGTTGGGAATAACTTTTAAAGTTTTTAAGCGAGGCCGATAAATTTATATCTAAATTAAAGCTTAGGTTCTCCCCTTTCAGAAAAACACAATACTTTTGAATTTGGAATTTTTTTTCATACATTAAACGGCCTCCATGGACACTTAGCCCTCAGTAAAATACCATCAACTTGCATGCGGTTTCACCGCAAACAATACAGCACTATACAATGTTACAAAAAAAAAACATTTCTAGGATTGGGAATAACTTTTAAAGTTTTCAAGGGAGGCCGATAAATTTATATCTAAATTAAAGCTTAGGTTCTCCCCTTTAAGAAAAACACCATACTTTTGAATTTGGAATTTATTTTCGTACCTTAAACGGCCTCCATGGACACTTAGCCCTCTGTAAAATACCGTCAACTTGCATGCGGTTTCACCGCAAACAATACAGCACTATACAGTGTTACAAAAAAAAAACATTTCTAGGGTTGGGAATAACTTTTAAAGTTTTCAATGGAGGCCGATAAATTTATATCTAAATTAAAGCTTAGGTTCTCCCCTTTCAGAAAAACACAATACTTTTGAATTTGGATTTTTTTTTCATACATTAAACGGCCTCCATGGACACTTAGCCCTCTGTAAAATACCGTCAACTTGCATGCGGTTTCACCGCAAACAATACAGCACTATACAGTGTTACAAAAAAAACATTTCTATGGTTGGGAATAACTATTAAAGTTTTCAAGGGAGCCCGATAAATTTATATCTAAATTAAAGCTTAGGTTCTCCCCTTTAAGAAAAACACCATACTTTTGAATTTGGATAATCTTTTAGTATCTTAAATGGCCTCCATGGACACTTAGCCCTCTGTAAAATACCGTCAACTTGCATGCGGTTTTACCGCAAACAATACAGCACTATACAATGTTACAAAAAAAAACATTTCTAGGGTTGGGAATAACTTTTAAAGTTTTCAATGCAGGCCGATAAATTTATATATAAATTTAAGCTTAGGTTCTCCCCTTTCAGAAAAACATCATACTTTTGAATTTGGAAATTTTTTTCGTACCTTAAACGCCCTCCATGGACACTTAGCCCTGTGTAAAATGCCGTCAACTTGCATGCGGTTTCACCGCAAACAATACAGCACTATACAGTGTTACAAAAAAAACATTTCTATGGTTGGGAATAACTATTAAAGTTTTCAAGGGAGCCCGATAAATTTATATCTAAATTAAAGCTTAGGTTCTCCCCTTTAAGAAAAACACCATACTTTTGAATTTGGATAATCTTTTAGTATCTTAAATGGCCTCCATGGACACTTAGCCCTCTGTAAAATACCATCAACTTGCATGCGGTTTCACCGCAAACAATACAGCACTATACAATGTTACAACAAAAAAACATTTCTAGGGTTGGGAATAACTTTTAAAGATTTCAAGGGAGGCCGATAAATTTATATCTAAACTAAAGCTTAGGTTCTCCCCTTTAAGAAAAACACCATACTTTTGAATTTGGATTTTTTTTTCGTACCTTAAACGGCCTCCATGGACACTTAGCCCTCTGTAAAATACCGTCAACTTGCATGCGGTTTCACCGCAAACAATACAGCACTATACAGTGTTACAAAAAAAAACATTTCTAGGGTTGGGAATAACTTTTAAAGTTTTCAATGCAGGCCGATAAATTTATATCTAAATTAAAGCTTAGGTTCTCCCCTTTCAGAAAAACACAATACTTTTGAATTTGGAATATTTGTTCATACATTAAACGGCCTCCATGGATACTTAGTCCTCTGTAAAATACCGTCAACTTGCATGCGGTTTCACCGCAAACAATACAGCACTATACAGTGTTACAAAAAAAACATTTCTATGGTTGGGAATAACTATTAAAGTTTTCAAGGGAGCCCGATAAATTTATATCTAAATTAAAGCTCAGGTTCTCCCCTTTAAGAAAAACACCATACTTTTGAATTTGGATAATCTTTTAGTATCTTAAATGGCCTCCATGGACACTTAGCCCTCTGTAAAATACCATCAA
Source organism: Zoroaster sp. YZ-2022 (assembly GCA_029582265.1). Classification (NCBI taxonomy): domain Eukaryota; kingdom Metazoa; phylum Echinodermata; class Asteroidea; order Forcipulatida; family Zoroasteridae; genus Zoroaster; species Zoroaster sp. YZ-2022. The sequence continues at coordinate 85,957 of JAQQFT010000033.1, read as the reverse complement.
CTTGCATGCGGTTTCACCGCAAACAATACAGCACTATACAATGTTACAAAAAAAAAACATTTCTAGGGTTGGGAATAACTTTTAAAGTTTTCAAGGGAGGCCGATAAATTTATATCTAAATTAAAGCTTAGGTTCTCCCCTTTAAGAAAAACACCATACTTTTGAATTTGGAATTTTTTTTCGTACCTTAAACGGCCTCCATGGACACTTAGCCCTCTGTAAAATACCGTCAACTTGCATGCGGTTTCACCGCAAACAATACAGCACTATACAGTGTTACAAAAAAAAACATTTCTAGGGTTGGGAATAACTTTTAAAGTTTTCAATGCAGGCCGATAAATTTATATCTAAATTAAAGCTTAGGTTCTCCCCTTTCAGAAAAACACAATACTTTTGAATTTGGAATATTTGTTCATACATTAAACGGCCTCCATGGATACTTAGTCCTCTGTAAAATACCGTCAACTTGCATGCGGTTTCACCGTAAACAATACAGCACTATACAGTGTTACAAAAAAAACATTTCTATGGTTGGGAATAACTATTAAAGTTTTCAAGGGAGCCCGATAAATTTATATCTAAATTAAAGCTCAGGTTCTCCCCTTTAAGAAAAACACCATACTTTTGAATTTGGATAATCTTTTAGTATCTTAAATGGCCTCCATGGACACTTAGCCCTCTGTAAAATACCATCAACTTGCATGCGGTTTCACCGCAAACAATACAGCACTATACAATGTTAAAAAAAAAAAACATTTGTAGGGTTGGGAATAACTTTTAAAGTTTTCAAGGGAGGCCGATAAATTTATATCTAAATTAAAGCTTAGGTTCTCCCCTTTAAGAAAAACACCATACTTTTGAATTTGGATTTTTTTTTCGTACCTTAAACGGCCTCCATGGACACTTAGCCCTCTGTAAAATACCGTCAACTTGCATGCGGTTTCACCGCAAACAATACAGCACTATACAGTGTTACAAAAAAAAACATTTCTAGGATTGGGAATAACTTTTAAAGTTTTCAATGGAGGCCGATAAATTTATATCTAAATTAAAGCTTAGGTTCTCCCCTTTCAGAAAAACACCATACTTTTGAATTTGGATTTTTCTTTCATACATTCAACGGCCTCCATGGACACTTAGCCCTCTGTAAAATACCGTCAACTTGCAAGCGGTTTCACCGCAAACAATACAGCACTATACAGTGTTACAAAAAAAACATTTCTAGGGTTGGGAATAACTTTTAAAGTTTTCAAGGAAGGCCGATAAATTTATATCTAAATTAAAGCTTAGGTTCTCCCCTTTCAGAAAAACACCATACTTTTGAATTTGGATATTTTTTTCGTACCTTAAACGGCCTCCATGGACACTTAGTCCTCTGTAAAATACCGTCAACTTGCATGCGGTTTCACCGTAAACAATACAGCACTATACAGTGTTACAAAAAAAACATTTCTATGGTTGGGAATAACTATTAAAGTTTTCAAGGGAGCCCGATAAATTTATATCTAAATTAAACCTTAGGTTCTCCCCTTTAAGAAAAACACCATACTTTTGAATTTGGATAATCTTTTAGTATCTTAAATGGCCTCCATGGACACTTAGCCCTCTGTAAAATACCGTCAACTTGCATGCGGTTTCACCGCAAACAATACAGCACTATACAATGTTACAAAAAAAAACATTTCTAGGGTTGGGAATAACTTTTAAAGTTTTCAAGGGAGGCCGATAAATTTATATCTAAATTAAAGCTTAGGTTCTCCCTTTTAAGAAAAACACCATACTTTTGAATTTGGAATTTTTTTTCGTACCTTAAACGGCCTCCATGGACACTTAGCCCTCTGTAAAATACCGTCAACTTGCATGCGGTTTCACCGCAAACAATACAGCACTATACAGTGTTACAAAAAAAACATTTCTAGGGTTGGGAATAACTTTTAAAGTTTTCAATGCAGGCCGATAAATTTATATCTAAATTAAAGCTTAGGTTCTCCCCTTTCAGAAAAACACAATACTTTTGAATTTGGAATATTTGTTCATACATTAAACGGCCTCCATGGATACTTAGTCCTCTGTAAAATACCGTCAACTTGCATGCGGTTTCACCGTAAACAATACAGCACTATACAGTGTTACAAAAAAAACATTTCTATGGTTGGGAATAACTATTAAAGTTTTCAAGGGAGCCCGATAAATTTATATCTAAATTAAAGCTTAGGTTCTCCCCTTTAAGAAAAACACCATACTTTTGAATTTGGATAATCTTTTAGTATCTTAAATGGCCTCCATGGACACTTAGCCCTCTGTAAAATACCATCAACTTGCATGCGGTTTCACCGCAAACAATACAGCCCTATACAATGTTACAAAACAAAACATTTCTAGGGTTGGGAATAACTTTTAAAGTTTTCAAGGGAGGCCGATAAATTTATATCTAAATTAAAGCTTAGGTTCTCCCCTTTAAGAAAAACACCATACTTTTGAATTTGGAATTTTTTTTCGTACCTTAAACGGCCTCCATGGACACTTAGCCCTCTGTAAAATACCGTCAACTTGCATGCGGTTTCACCGCAAACAATACAGCACTATACAGTGTTACAAAAAAATAATTTTCTAGGGTTGGGAATAACTTTTAAAGTTTTCAATGCAGGCCGATAAATTTATATCTAAATTAAAGCTTAGGTTCTCCCCTTTCAGAAAAACACAATACTTTTGAATTTGGATTTTTTTTTCATACATTAAACGGCCTCCATGGACACTTAGCCCTCTGTAAAATACCGTCAACTTGCATGCGGTTTCACCGCAAACAATACAGCACTATACAGTGTTACAAAAAAAACATTTCTATGGTTGGGAATAACTATTAAAGTTTTCAAGGGAGCCCGATAAATTTATATCTAAATTAAACCTTAGGTTCTCCCCTTTAAGAAAAACACCATACTTTTGAATTTGGATAATCTTTTAGTATCTTAAATGGCCTCCATGGACACTTAGCCCTCTGTAAAATACCGTCAACTTGCATGCGGTTTCACCGCAAACAATACAGCACTATACAGTGTTACAAAAAAAACATTTCTAGGGTTGGGAATAACTATTAAAGTTTTCAAGGGAGGCCGATAAATTTATATCTAAATTAAAGCTTAGGTTCTCCCCTTTCAGAAAAACACCATACTTTTGAATTTGGAATTTTTTCGTACCTTAAACGGCCTCCATGGACACTTAGCCCTCTGTAAAATACCGTCAACTTGCATGCGGTTTCACCGCAAACAATACAGCACTATACAGTGTTACAAAAAAACATTTCTAGGATTGGGAATAACTTTTAAAGTTTTCAAGGCCGATATAAATTTATATCTAAATTAAAGCTTAGGTTCTCCTTTCAGAAAAACACAATACTTTTGAATTTGGATTTTTTAGTACATTAAACGGCCTCCATGGACACTTAGCCCTCTGTCAACTTGCATGCGGTTTCACCGCAAAACAATACAGCACTATACAGTGTTACAAAAAAACATTTCTATGGTTGGGAATAACTTTTAAAGTTTTCAAGGGAGGCCGATAAATTTATATCTAATTTTATGATTAGGTTCTACCCTTTCAGAAAAACACCATACTTTTGAATTTGGATATTTTTAGTATCTTAAATGGCCTCCATGGACACTTAGCCCTGTGTAAAATACCGTCAACTTGCATGCGGTTTCACCGCAAACAATACAGCACTATACAATGTTACAAAAAAACATTTCTAGGATTGGGAATAACTTTAAAGTTTTCAAGGGAGGCCGATAAATTTATATCTAAATTAAAGCTTAGGTTCTCCTTTAAGAAAAACACCATACTTTTTATTTTGGATTTTTTTTTAGTACCTTAAACGGCCTCCATGGACACTTATCCCTCTGTAAAACACCTTCAACTTGCATGCGGTTTCACCGCAAACAATACAGCACTATACAGTGTTACAAAAAAACATTTCTAGGGTTGGGAATAACTTTTAAAGTTTTCAATGGAGGCCGATAATTTTATATCTAAATTAAAGCTTAGGTTCTCCCCTTTCAGAAAAACACCAATATTTTGAATATGGATATTTTTCATACATTAAACGGCCTCCATGGACACATAGCCCTCTGTAAAATACCCTCAACTTGCATGCGGTTTCACCGCAAACAATACAGCACTATACAGTGTTACAAAAAAAACATTTCTAGGGTTGGGAATAACTTTTAAAGTTTTCAAGGGAGGCCGATAAATTTATATCTAAATTAAAGCTTAGGTTCTCCCTGAGAAAAAACACCATACTTTTGAATTTGGATAATCTTTTAGTATCTTAAATGGCCTCCATGGACACTTAGCCCTCTGTAAAATATCTTAAAATAGCATGCGGTGTCACCGCAAACAATACAGCACTATACAATGTTACAAAAAAAACATTAGTATCTTTGGGAAAAACTTTTAAAGTTTTCAAGGAGGCCGATAAATTTATATCTAAATTAAAGCTTAGGTTCTCCCTTTAAGAAAAACACCATACTTTTGAATTTGGATTTTTTTCATACCTTAAACGGACTCCATGGACACTTAGCCCTCTGTAAAATACTGTCAACTTGCATGCGGTTTCACCGCAAACAATACAACAGTATAGTGTTACGAAACAAACATTTCTAGGGTTGGGAATAACTTTTAAAGTTTTTATGGGAGGCCGATAAATTTATATCTAATTAAAGCTTAGGTTCTCCCCTTTCAGAAAAACACAATACTTTTGAATTTGGATATTTTTTCATACATTAAACGGCCTCCATGGACACTTAGCCCTCTGTAAAATACCGTCAACTTGCATGCGGTTTCACCGCAAACAATACAGCACTATACAGTGTTACAAAAAAATCATTTCTAGGGTTGGGAATAACTATTAAAGTTTTCAAGGGAGCCCGATAACTTTATATCCAAACTAAAGCTTCCGTTCTCCCCTTTAAGAAAAACACCAAACTTTTGAATTTGGATAATCTATTAGTATCTTTAACGGCCTCCATGGACACTTAGCCCTCTGTAAAATACCGTCAACTTGCATGCGGTTTCACCGCAAACAATACAGCACTATACAGTGTTACAAAAAAGACATTTCTAGGGTTGGGAATAACTTTTAAAGTTTTCAATGGAGTCCGATAAATTTATATCTAAATTAAAGCTTAGGTTCTCCCCTTTTCAGAAAAACACCATACTTTTGAACTTGGATATTTTTTTAGTACATTAAACGGCCTCCATGGACACTTAGCCCTCTGTAAAATACCGTCAACTTGCATGCGGTTTCACCGCAAACAATATAGCACTATACAGTGTTACAAAAAAACATTTCTAGGGTTGGGAATAACTTTAAAGTTTTCAAGGGAGTCCGATAAATTTATATCTAAATTAAAGCTTTAGGTTCTCCTCTTTCAGAAAAACACCATACTTTTGAATTTGGATAATCTTTTAGTACTTTAAATGGCCTCCATGGACACTTAACCCTCTGTAAAATACCGTCAACTTGCATGCGGTTTCACCGCAAACAATACAGCACTATACAGTGTTACAAAAAAAAAACATTTCTAGGGTTGGGAATAACTTTTAAAGTTTTCAAGGGAGGCCGATAAATTTATATCTAAATTAAAGCTTAGGTTCTCCCCTTTCAGAAAAACACCATACTTTTGAATTTGGATAATTTTTTAGTACCTTAAACGGCCTCCATGGACACTTAGCCCTCTGTAAAATACCGTCAACTTGCATGCGGTTTCACCGCAAACAATACAGCACTATACAGTGTTACAAAAAAACCATTTCTAGGGTTGGGAATAACTTTTAAAGTTTTCAAGGGAGGCCGATAAATTTATATCTAAATTAAAGCTTAGGTTCTCCCCTTTCAGAAAAACACCATACTTTTGAATTTGGATAATCTTTTAGTACTTTAAATGGCCTCCATGGACACTTAACCCTCTGTAAAATACCGTCAACTTGCATGCGGTTTCACCGCAAACAATACAGCACTATACAGTGTTACAAAAAAACATTTCTAGGGTTGGGAATAACTTTTAAAGTTTTCAAGGGAGGCCGATAAATTTATATCTAAATTAAAGCTTAGGTTCTCCCCTTTCAGAAAAACACCATACTTTTGAATTTGGATAGTTTTTTAGTACATTAAACGGCCTCCATGGACACTTAGCCCTCTGTAAAATACCGTCAACTTGCATGCGGTTTCACCGCAAACAATACAGCACTATACAGTGTTACAATAAAAACATTTCTAGGGTTGGGAATAACTTTTAAAGTTTTCAATGGAGGCCGATACATTTATATCTAAATTAAAGCTTAGGTTCTCCCCTTTCAGAAAAACACCATACTTTTGAATTTGGATAATTATTTAGTATCCTTAAACGGCCTCCATGGACACTTAGCCCTCTGTAAAATACCGTCAACTTGCATGCGGTTTCACCGCAAACAATACAGCACTATACAATGTTACAAAAAAACATTTCTAGGGTTGGGAATAACTTTAAAGTTTTCAAGGAGGCCGATAAATTTATATCTAAATTAAAGCTTAGGTTCTCCCCTTTCAGAAAAACACCATACTTTTGAATTTGGATATTGTTTTAGTTCCTTAATCTGCTTCCAAGGTATGTTAGCCCTCTGTAAAATACCGTCAACTTGCATGCGGTTTCACCGCAAACAATACAGCACTATACAGTGTTACAAAAAAGACATTTCTAGGGTTGGGAATAACTTTTAAAGTTTTCAAGGGAGTCCGATAAATTTATATCTAAATTAAAGCTTAGGTTCTCCCCTTTTCAGAAAAACACCATACTTTTGAACTTGGATATTTTTTTAGTACATTAAACGGCCTCCATGGACACTTAGCCCTCTGTAAAATACCGTCAACTTGCATGCGGTTTCACCGCAAACAATACAGCACTATACAGTGTTACAAAAAAAAAACATTTCTAGGGTTGGGAATAACTTTTAAAGTTTTCAATGGAGGCCGATAAATTTATATCTAAATTAAAGCTTAGGTTCTCCCCTTTCAGAAAAACACCATACTTTTGAATTTGGATAATCTTTTAGTACTTTAAACGGCCTCCATGGACACTTAGCCCTCTGTAAAATACGGTCAACTTGCATGCGGTTTCACCGCAAACAATACAGCACTATACAGTGTTACAAAAAAAATCATTTCTAGGGTTGGGAATAACTTTTAAAGTTTTCAAGGCAGTCCGATAAATTTATATCTAAATTAAAGCTTTAAGTTCTCCTCTTTCAGAAAAACACCATACTTTTGAATTTGGATAATCTTTTAGTACTTTAAATGGCCTCCATGGACACTTAACCCTCTGTAAAATACCGTCAACTTGCATGCGGTTTCACCGCAAACAATACAGCACTATACAGTGTTACAAAATAAATCATTTCTATGGTTGGGAATAACTTTTAAAGTTTTCAAGGGAGGCCGATAAATTTATATCTAAATTAAAGCTTAGGTTCTCCCCTTTCAGAAAAACACCAAACTTCTGAGTTTGGATAATTATTTCGTACCTTAAACGGCCTCCATGGACACTTAGCCCTCTGTAAAATACCGTCAACTTGCATGCGGTTTCACCGCAAACAATACAGCACTATACAGTGTTACAATAAAAACCATTTCTAGGGTTGGGAATAACTTTTAAAGTTTTCAATGGAGGCCGATAAATTTATATCTAAATTAAAGCTTAGGTTCTCCCCTTTCAGAAAAACACCATACTTTTGAGTTTGGATAATTATTTCGTACCTTAAACGGCCTCCATGGACACTTAGCCCTCTGTAAAATACCGTCAACTTGCATGCGGTTTCACCACAAACAATACAGCACTATACAATGTTACAAAAAAAACATTTCTAGGGTTGGGAATAACTTTTAAAGTTTTCAAGGGAGGCCTATAAATTTATATCTAAATTAAAGCTTAGGTTCTCCCCTTTTAAGAAAAACACCATACTTTTGAATTTGGATATTTTTTTAGTAGATTAAACGGCCTCCATGGACACTTAGCCCTCTGTAAAATACTGTCAACTTGCATGCGGTTTCATCGCAAACAAATACAGCACTACACAGTGTTAACAAAAAAAACATTTCTAGGGTTGGGAATAACTTTTAAAGTTTTCAAGGGAGTCCGATAAATTTATATCTAAATTAAAGCTTAGGTTCTACTCTTTCAGAAAAACACCATACTTTTGAATTTGGATATTTTTTTAGTACATTAAACGGCCTCCATGGATACTTAGCCCTGTGTAAAATACCGTCAACTTGCATGCGGTTTCACCACAAACAATACAGCACTATACAATGTTACAAAAAAAACATTTCTAGGGTTGGGAATAACTTTTAAAGTTTTCAATGGAGGCCGATAAATTTATATCTAAATTAAAGCTTAGGTTCTACCCTTTCAGAAAAACACCATACTTTTGAATTTGGATACTTATTTCGAACCTTAAACGGCCTCCATGGACACTTAGCCCTCTGTAAAATACCGTCAACTTGCATGCGGTTTCACCACAAACAATACAGCACTATACAGTGTTACAATAAAAACCATTTCTAGGGTTGGGAATAACTTTTAAAGTTTTCAAGGGAGTCCGATAAATTTATATCTAAATTAAAGTACTTTTTAATATGGATTCTTTAGTACCTCTGTAAAATACAACTTGCATGCGGTTTCACCGCAAACAATACAGCACTATACAGTGTTACATTTCTATGGTTGGGAATAACTTTTAAAGTTTTCAAATATCTAAATTAAAGCTTAGGTTCTCCTTTCAACTTTTGAATTTGGATAATTATTTCGTACCTTAAACGGCCTCTATGGACACTTAGCCCTCTGTAAAATACGGTCAACTTGCATCCGGTTTCACGCAACCAATACAGCACGATACAGTGTTACAAAAAAAACATTTCTAGGGTTAGGAATAACTTTTAAAGTTTTCAAGGGAGGCCGATAATTTTATATCTAAATTAAAGCTTAGGTTCTCCCCTTTCAGAAAAACACCATACTTTTGAATTTGGATAATTATTTCGTACCTTAAACGGCCTCCATGGACACTTAGCCCTCTGTAAAATACCGTCAACTTGCATGCGGTTTCACCGCAAACAATACAGCACTATACAGTGTTACAAAAAACCATTTCTAGGGTTGGGAATAACTTTTAAAGTTTTCAAGGGAGGCCGATAATTGTATATCTAAATTAAATCGTAGGTTCTCCCTTTCAGAAAAACACCATACTTTTGAATTTGGATAATTATTTCGTACCTTAAACGGCCTCCATGGACACTTAGCCCTCTGTAAAATACCGTCAACTTGCATGCGGTTTCACCGCAAACAATACAGCACTATACAGTGTTACAATAAAAACCATTTCTAGGGTTGGGAATAACTTTTAAAGTTTTCAATGGAGGCCGATAAATTTATATCTAAATTAAAGCTTAGGTTCTCCCCTTTTAAGAAAAACACCATACTTTTGAATTTGGATATTATTTTAGTAGATTAAACGGCCTCCATGGACACTTAGCCCTCTGTAAAATACTGTCAACTTGCATGCGGTTTCATCGCAAACAAATACAGCACTACACAGTGTTAAAAAAAAAATAAAAAATAGGGTTGGGAATAACTTTTAAAGTTTTCAAGGGAGTCCGATAAATTTATATCTAAATTAAAGCTTAGGTTCTACTCTTTCAGAAAAACACCATACTTTTGAATTTGGATATTTATTTAGTACCTTAAACGGCCTCCATGGACACAGCCCTCTGTAAAATACCAAATCAACTTGCATGTGGTTTCACCGCAAACAATACAACACACTATACAATGTTACAAAAAAAACATTTCTAGGGTTGGGAATAACTTTTAAAGTTTTCAAGGAGGCCTATAAATTTATATCTAAATTAAAGCAGGTTCTCCCTTTCAGAAAAACACCATACTTTTGAATTTGGATAATTTTTTAGTACCTTAAACGGCCTCCATGGACACATAGCCCTCTGTAAAATACCGTCAACTTGCATGCGGTTTCACCGCAAACAATACAGCACTATACAGTGTTACAAAAAAACCATTTCTAGGGTTGGGAATAACTTTTAAAGTTTTCAAGGGAGTCCGATAAATTTATATCTAAATTAAAGCTTAGGTTCTCCCCTTTCAGAAAAACACCATACTTTTGAATTTGGATAATTATTTCGTACTTTAAACGGCCTCCATGGACACTTAGCCCTCTGTAAAATACCGTCAACTTGCATGCGGTTTCACCGCAAACAATACAGCACTATACAGTGTTACAAAAAAAACATTTCTAGGGTTGGGAATAACTTTTAAAGTTTCCAAGGGAGGCCGATAATTTTATATCTAAATTAAAGCTTAGGTTCTCCCCTTTCAGAAAAACACCATACTTTTGAATTTGGATAATTATTTCGTACATTAAACGGCCTCCATGGACACTTAGCCCTCTGTAAAATACCGTCAACTTGCATGCGGTTTCACCGCAAACAATACAGCACTATACAGTGTTACAAAAAAAAACATTTCTAGGGTTGGGAATAACTTTTAAAGTTTTCAAATGAGGCCTATAAATTTATATCTAAATTAAAGCTTAGGTTCTCCCCCTTTCAGAAAAACACCATACTTTTGAATTTGGATAATTATTTCGTACCTTAAAAGCCCTCCATGGACACTTAACCCTCTGTAAAATACCGTCAACTTGCATGCGGTTTCACCGCAAACAATATAGCACTATACAATGTTACAACAAAACCATTTCTATCGTTGGGAATAACTTTTAAAGTTTTCAAGGGAGGCCGATAAATTTATATCTAAATTAAAGCTTAGGTTCTCCCCTTTCAGAAAACACCATACTTTTGAATTTGGATAATTATTTCGTACCTTAAACGGCCTCCATGGACACTTAGCCCTCTGTAAAATACCGTCAATTTGCATGCGGTTTCACCGCAAACAATACAGCACTATACAGTGTTACAAAAAAAAAAAACATTTCTAGGGTTGGGAATAACTTTTAAAGTTTTCAAGGGAGGCCGATAATTTTATATCTAAATTAAAGCTTAGGTTCTCCCATTTCAGAAAAACACCATACTATTGAATTCGGCTACTTTTTTTAGTACCTTAAACGGCCTCCATGGACACTTAGCCCTCTGTAAAATACCGTCAACTTGCATGCGGTTTCACCGCAAACAATACAGCACTATACAGTGTTACAAAAAAAAAACATTTCTAGGGTTGGGAATAACTTTTAAAGTTTTCAAGGGAGGCCGATAAATTTATATCTAAATTAAAGCTTAGGTTCTCCCCTTTAAGAAAAACACCATACTTTTGAATTTGGATATTTTTTTAGTACATTAAACGGCCTCCATGGATACTTAGCCCTGTGTAAAATACCGTCAACTTGCATGCGGTTTCACCACAAACAATACAGCACTATACAATGTTACAAAAAAAAACATTTCTAGGGTTGGGAATAACTTTTAAAGTTTTCAAGGGAGGCCTATAAATTTATATCTAAATTAAAGCTTAGGTTCTCCCCTTTCAGAAAAACACCATACTTTTGAATTTGGATAATTATTTCGTACCTTAAACGGCCTCCATGGACACTTAGCCCTCTGTAAAATACCGTCAACTTGCATGCGGTTTCACCGCAAACAATACAGCACTATACAGTGTTACAAAAAAAAACATTTCTAGGGTTGGGAATAACTTTTAAAGTTTTCAAGGGAGGCCGATAAATTTATATCTAAATTAAAGCTTAGGTTCTCCCCTTTAAGAAAAACACCATACTTTTGAATTTGGATATTTTTTTAGTACATTAAACGGCCTCCATGGATACTTAGCCCTGTGTAAAATACCGTCAACTTGCATGCGGTTTCACCACAAACAATACAGCACTATACAATGTTACAAAAAAAAACATTTCTAGGGTTGGGAATAACTTTTAAAGTTTTCAATGGAGGCCGATAAATTTATATCTAAATTAAAGCTTAGGTTCTCCCCTTTCAGAAAAACACCATACTTTTGAATTTGGATAATTATTTCGTACCTTAAACGGCCTCCATGGACACTTAGCCCTCTGTAAAATACGGTCAACTTGCATGCGGTTTCACCGCAAACAATACAGCACTATACAGTGTTACAAAAAAAACATTTCTAGGGTTGGGAATAACTTTTAAAGTTTTCAAGGGAGGCCGATAAATTTATATCTAAATTAAAGCTTAGGTTCTCCCCTTTTCAGAAAAACACCATACTTTTGAACTTGGATATTTTTTTAGTACATTAAACGGCCTCCATGGACACTTAGCCCTCTGTAAAATACCGTCAACTTGCATGCGGTTTCACCACAAACAATACAGCACTATACAATGTTACAAAAAAAACATTTCTAGGGTTGGGAATAACTTTTAAAGTTTTCAAGGGAGGCCGATAAATTTATATCTAAATTAAAGCTTAGGTTCTCCCCTTTCAGAAAAACACCATACTTTTGAATTTGGATAATTATTTCGTACCTTAAACGGCCTCCATGGACACTTAGCCCTCTGTAAAATACGGTCAACTTGCATGCGGTTTCACCGCAAACAATACAGCACTATACAGTGTTACAAAAAAAAACATTTCTAGGGTTGGGAATAACTTTAAAAGTTTTCAAGGGAGGCCGATAAATTTATATCTAAATTAAAGCTTAGGTTCTCCCCTTTAAGAAAAACACCATACTTTTGAATTTGGATATTTTTTTAGTACATTAAACGGCCTCCATGGACACTTAGCCCTCTGTAAAATACCGTCAACTTGCATGCGGTTTCACCACAAACAATATAGCACTATACAATGTTACAAAAAAAAATCATTTCTATGGTTGGGAATAACTTTTAAAGTTTTCAAGGGAGTCCGATAAATTTATATCTAAATTAAAGCTTAGGTTCTCCTCTTTCAGAAAACACCATACTTTTGAATTTGGATAATTATTTCGTACCTTAAACGGCCTCCATGGACACTTAGCCCTCTGTAAAATACGGTCAACTTGCATGCGGTTTCACCGCAAACAATACAGCACTATACAGTGTTACAAAAAAAACATTTCTAGGGTTGGGAATAACTTTTAAAGTTTTCAAGTGAGGACGATAAATTTGTATCTAAATTAAAGCTTAGGTTCTCCTTTCAGAAAAACACCATACTTTTGAATTTGGATAATTTTTCGTACCTTAAACGGCCTCCATGGACACTTAGCCCTGTAAAATACCGTCAACTTGCATGCGGTTTCACCGCAAACAATACAGCACTATACAGTGTTACAAAAAAAACATTTCTAGGGTTGGGAATAACTTTTAAAGTTTTCAAGGAGGCCGATAAATTTATATCTAAATTAAAGCTTAGGTTCTCCTCTTTCAGAAAAACACCATACTTTTGAATTTGGATAATTTTAGTACCTTAAACGGCCTCCATGGACACATAGCCCTCTGTAAAATACCGTCAACTTGCATGCGGTTTCACCGCAAACAATACAGCACTATACAGTGTTACAAAAAAAAACATTTCTAGGGTTGGGAATAACTTTTAAAGTTTTCAAGGGAGGCCGATAAATTTATATCTAAATTAAAGCTCAGGTGCTCCCTTTTCAGAAAAACACCATACTTTTGAATTTGGATAATTATTTCGTACCTTAAACGGCCTCCATGGACACTTAGCCCTCTGTAAAATACGGTCAACTTGCATGCGGTTTCACCGCAAACAATACAGCACTATACAGTGTTACAAAAAAACATTTCTAGGGTTGGGAATAACTTTAAAAGTTTTCAAGGGAGGCCGATAAATTTATATCTAAATTAAAGCTTAGGTTCTCCCCTTTAAGAAAAACACCATACTTTTGAATTTGGATATTTTTTTAGTACATTAAACGGCCTCCATGGATACTTAGCCCTGTGTAAAATACCGTCAACTTGCATGCGGTTTCACCACAAACAATACAGCACTATACAATGTTACAAAAAAAAACATTTCTAGGGTTGGGAATAACTTTTAAAGTTTTCAAGGGAGGCCTATAAATTTATATCTAAATTAAAGCTTAGGTTCTCCCCTTTCAGAAAAACACCATACTTTTGAATTTGGATAATTATTTCGTACCTTAAACGGCCTCCATGGACACTTAGCCCTCTGTAAAATACGGTCAACTTGCATGCGGTTTCACCGCAAACAATACAGCACTATACAGTGTTACACAAAAAAAAACATTTCTAGGGTTGGGAATAACTTTTAAAGTTTTCAAGGGAGTCCGATAAATTTATATCTAAATTAAAGCTTAGGTTCTCCTCTTTCAGAAAAACACCATACTTTTGAATTTGGATAATTTTTTAGTACTTTAAATGGCCTCCATGGACACTTAGCCCTCTGTAAAATACGGTCAACTTGCATGCGGTTTCACCGCAAACAATACAGCACTATACAGTGTTACACAAAAAAAACATTTCTAGGCTTGGGAATAACTTTTAAAGTTTTCAAGCGAGGCCGATACATTTATATCTAAATTAAAGCTTAGGTTCTCCCCTTTCAGAAAAACACCATACTTTTGAATTTGGATAATTATTTCGTACCTTAAACGGCCTCCATGGACACTTAGCCCTCTGTAAAATACCGTCAACTTGCATGCGGTTTCACCGCAAACAATACAGCACTATACAGTGTTACAAAAAAACATTTCTAGGGTTGGGAATAACTTTTAAAGTTTTCAAGGGAGGCCGATAAATTTATATCTAAATTAAAGCTCAGGTTCTCCCCTTTTCAGAAAAACACCTTACTTTTGAGTTAGGATAATTATTTCGTACCTTAAACGGCCTCCATGGACACTTAGCCTCTGTAAAATACGGTCAACTTGCATGCGGTTTCACCGCAAACAATACAGCACTATACAGTGTTACAAAAAAAATACCATTTCTAGGGTTGGGAATAACTTTTAAAGTTTTCAAGGGAGCCCGATAAATTTATATCTAAATTAAAGCTTAGGTTCTCCCCTTTAAGAAAAACACCATACTTTTGAATTTGGATATTTTTTTAGTACATTAAACGGCCTCCATGGATACTTAGCCTTGTGTAAAATACCGTCAACTTGCATGCGGTTTCACCACAAACAATACAGCACTATACAATATTACAAAAACAAATTTTTCTAGGGTTGGGAATAACTTTTAAAGTTTTCAAGGGAGGCCGATAAATTTATATCTAAATTAAAGCTTAGGTTCTCCTCTTTCAGAAAAACACCATACTTTTGAATTTGGATAATTATTTCGTACCTTAAACGGCCTCCATGGACACTTAGCCCTCTGTAAAATACGGTCAACTTGCATGCGGTTTCACCGCAAACAATACAGCACTATACAGTGTTACACAAAAAAACATTTCTAGGGTTGGGAATAACTTTTAAAGTTTTCAAGGGAGTCCGATAAATTTATATCTAAATTAAAGCTTAGGTTCTCCTCTTTCAGAAAAACACCATACTTTTGAATTTGGATAATTTTTTAGTACTTTAAATGGCCTCCATGGACACTTAACCCTCTGTAAAATACCGTCAACTTGCATGCGGTTTCACCACAAACAATACAGCACTATACAATGTTACAAAAAAAAACATTTCTAGGGTTGGGAATAACTTTTAAAGTTTTCAAGGGAGGCCGATAAATTTATATCTAAATTAAAGCTTAGGTTCTCCCCTTTCAGAAAAACACCATACTTTTGAATTTGGATAATTATTTCGTACCTTAAACGGCCTCCATGGACACTTAGCCCTCTGTAAAATACGGTCAACTTGCATGCGGTTTCACCGCAAACAATACAGCACTATACAGTGTTACAAAAAACATTTCTAGGGTTGGGAATAACTTTTAAAGTTTTCAAGGGAGGCCGATAAATTTATATCTAAATTAAAGCTTAGGTTCTCCCCTTTAAGAAAAACACCATACTTTTGAATTTGGATATTTTTTTAGTACATTAAACGGCCTCCATGGATACTTAGCCCTGTGTAAAATACCGTCAACTTGCATGCGGTTTCACCACAAACAATACAGCACTATACAATGTTACAAAAAATATTTCTAGTGTTGGGAATAACTTTTAAAGTTTTCAAGGGAGGCCTATAAATTTATATCTAAATTAAAGCTTAGGTTCTCCCCTTTCAGAAAAACACCATACTTTTGAATTTGGATAATTATTTCGTACCTTAAACGGCCTCCATGGACACTTAGCCCTCTGTAAAATACGGTCAACTTGCATGCGGTTTCACCGCAAACAATACAGCACTATACAGTGTTACAAAAAAAACATTTCTAGGGTTGGGAATAACTTTAAAAGTTTTCAAGGGAGGCCGATAATTTTATATCTAAATTAAAGCTTAGGTTCTCCCCTTTCAGAAAAACACCATACTTTTGAATTTGGATAATTATTTAGTACCTTAAACGGCCTCCATGGACACTTAGCCCTCTGTAAAATACGGTCAACTTGCATGCGGTTTCACCGCAAACAATACAGCACTATACAGTGTTACAAAAAATTACATTTCTAGGGTTGGGAATAACTTTTAAAGTTTTCAAGGGAGGCCGATAAATTTATATCTAAATTAAAGCTTAGGTTCTCCCCTTTCAGAAAAACACCATACTTTTGAATTTGGATAATTATTTCGTACCTTAAACGGCCTCCATGGACACTTAGCCCTCTGTAAAATACGGTCAACTTGCATGCGGTTTCACCGCAAACAATACAGCACTATACAGTGTTACACAAAAAACATTTCTAGGGTTGGGAATAACTTTTAAAGTTTTCAAGGGAGTCCGATAAATTTATATCTAAATTAAAGCTTAGGTTCTCCTCTTTCAGAAAAACACCATACTTTTGAATTTGGATAATTTTTTAGTACTTTAAATGGCCTCCATGGACACTTAACCCTCTGTAAAATACCGTCAACTTGCATGCGGTTTCACCGCAAACAATACAGCACTATACAATGTTACAAAAAAAAACATTTCTAGGCTTGGGAATAACTTTTAAAGTTTTCAAGGAAGGCCTATAAATTTATATCTAAATTAAAGCTTAGGTTCTCCCCTTTCAGAAAAACACCATACTTTTGAATTTGGATAATTATTTCGTACCTTAAACGGCCTCCATGGACACTTAGCCCTCTGTAAAATACGGTCAACTTGCATGCGGTTTCACCGCAAACAATACAGCACTATACAGTGTTACAAAAAAAACATTTCTAGGGTTGGGAATAACTTTTAAAGTTTTCAAGGGAGGCCGATAAATTTATATCTAAATTAAAGCTTAGGTTCTCCCCTTTAAGAAAAACACCATACTTTTGAATTTGGATAATCTTTTGGTACTTTAAATGGCCTCCATGGACACTTAACCCTCTGTAAAATACCGTCAACTTGCATGCGGTTTCACCACAAACAATACAGCACTATACAATGTTACACAAAAAAAACATTTCTAGGCTTGGGAATAACTTTTAAAGTTTTCAAGGGAGGCCGATAAATTTATATCTAAATTAAAGCTCAGGTTCTCCCCTTTTCAGAAAAACACCATACTTTTGAGTTAGGATAATTATTTCGTACCTTAAACGGCCTCCATGGACACTTAGCCTCTGTAAAATACGGTCAACTTGCATGCGGTTTCACCGCAAACAATACAGCACTATACAGTGTTACACAAAAAAAAACATTTCTAGGGTTGGGAATAACTTTTAAAGTTTTCAAGGGAGGCCGATAAATTTATATCTAAATTAAAGCTCAGGTTCTCCCCTTTTCAGAAAAACACAATACTTTTGAATTTGGATAATTTTTTAGTACCTTAAACGGCCTCCATGGACACTTAGCCCTCTGTAAAATACGGTCAACTTGCATGCGGTTTCACCGCAAACAATACAGCACTATACAGTGTTACAAAAAAACATTTCTAGGGTTGGGAATAACTTTTAAAGTTTTCAAGAGAGGCCGATAAATTTATATCTAAATTAAAGCTTAGGTTCTCCTTTTCAGAAAAACACCATACTTTTGAATTTGGATAATTTTTAGTACATTAAACGGCCTCCATGGACACTTAGCCCTCTGTAAAATACTGTCAACTTGCATGCGGTTTCACCACAAACAATACAGCACTATACAATGTTACAAAAAAACCATTTCTAGGTTGGGAATAACTTTAAAGTTTTCAAGGAGGCCGATAATTTTATATGTAAATTAAAGCTTAGGTTCTCCCCTTTCAGAAAAACACCATACTTCTGAATTTGGATAATTATTTCCTACCTTAAACGGCCTCCATGGACACTTAGCCTCTGTAAAATACGGTCAACTTGCATGCGGTTTCACCGCAAACAATACAGCACTATACAGTGTTACAAAAAAACCATTTCTAGGGTTGGGAATAACTTGTAACATTTTCAAGTGAGGACGATAATTTTATATCTAAATTAAAGCTTAGGTTCTCCACTTTAAGAAAAACACCATACTTTTGAATTTGGATAATTATTTAGTACCTTAAACGGCCTCCATGGACACTTAGCCCTCTGTAAAATACGGTCAACTTGCATGCGGTTTCACCACAAACAATACAGCACTATACAATGTTACAAAAAAAACATTTCTAGGGTTGGGAATAACTTTTAAAGTTTTCAAGGGAGGCCGATAAATTTATATCTAAATTAAAGCTTAGGTTCTCCCCTTTCAGAAAAACACCATACTTTTGAATTTGGATAATTATTTCGTACCTTAAACGGCCTCCATGGACACTTAGCCCTCTGTAAAATACGGTCAACTTGCATGCGGTTTCACCGCAAACAATACAGCACTATACAGTGTTACAAAAAAAAACATTTCTAGGGTTGGGAATAACTTTTAAAGTTTTCAAGGCAGGCCGATAAATTTATATCTAAATTAAAGCTTAGGTACTCCCCTTTCAGAAAAACACCATACTTTTGAATTTGGATAATTATTTCGTACCTTAAACGGCCTCCATGGACACTTAGCCCTCTGTAAAATACTGTCAACTTGCATGCGGTTTCACCACAAACAATACAGCACTATACAATGTTACAAAAAACATTTCTAGGGTTGGGAATAACTTTTAAAGTTTTCAAGGAGGCCGATAAATTTATATGTAAATTATATCTGAGGTTCTCCGCTTTCAGATAAACACCATACTTTTGAATTTGGATAATTATTTCGTACCTTAAACGGCCTCCATGGACACTTAGCCCTCTGTAAAATACCGTCAACTTGCATGCGGTTTCACCGCAAACAATACAGCACTATACAATGTTACAAAAAAAAACATTTCTAGGGTTGGGAATAACTTTTAAAGTTTTCAAGGGAGGCCGATAAATTTATATCTAAATTAAAGCTCAGGTTCTCCCCTTTTCAGAAAAACACCATACTTTTGAATTTGGATAATTATTTCGTACCTTAAACGGCCTCCATGGACACTTAGCCTCTGTAAAATACGGTCAACTTGCATGCGGTTTCACCGCAAACAATACAGCACTATACAGTGTTACAAAAAAAAACATTTCTAGGGTTGGGAATAACTTTAAAAATTTTCAAGGGAGGCCAATAAATATATATCTAAATTAAAGCTTAGGTTCTCCCCTTTCAGAAAAACACCATACTTTTGAATTTGGATATTTTTTTAGTACATTAAACGGCCTCCATGGATACTTAGCCCTGTGTAAAATACCGTCAACTTGCATGCGGTTTCACCACAAACAATACAGCACTATACAATGTTACAAAAAAAAACATTTCTAGGGTTGGGAATAACTTTTAAAGTTTTCAAGGGAGGCCTATAAATTTATATCTAAATTAAAGCTTAGGTTCTCCCCTTTCAGAAAAACACCATACTTTTGAATTTGGATAATTATTTCGTACCTTAAACGGCCTCCATGGACACTTAGCCCTCTGTAAAATACGGTCAACTTGCATGCGGTTTCACCGCAAACAATACAGCACTATACAGTGTTACACAAAAAACATTTCTAGGGTTGGGAATAACTTTTAAAGTTTTCAAGGGAGTCCGATAAATTTATATCTAAATTAAAGCTTAGGTTCTCCTCTTTCAGAAAAACACCATACTTTTGAATTTGGATAATTTTTTAGTACTTTAAATGGCCTCCATGGACACTTAACCCTCTGTAAAATACCGTCAACTTGCATGCGGTTTCACCACAAACAATACAGCACTATACAATGTTACAAAAAAAAACATTTCTAGGGTTGGGAATAACTTTTAAAGTTTTCAAGGGAGGCCTATAAATTTATATCTAAATTAAAGCTTAGGTTCTCCCCTTTTCAGAAAAACACCATACTTTTGAGTTAGGATAATTATTTCGTACCTTAAACGGCCTCCATGGACACTTAGCCTCTGTAAAATACGGTCAACTTGCATGCGGTTTCACCGCAAACAATACAGCACTATACAGTGTTACACAAAAAAACTATTTCTAGGGTTGGGAATAACTTTTAAAGTTTTCAAGGGAGGCCGATAAATTTATATCTAAATTAAAGCTCAGGTTCTCCCCTTTTCAGAAAAACACCATACTTTTGAGTTAGGATAATTATTTCGTACCTTAAACGGCCTCCATGGACACTTAACCCTATGTAAAATACGGTCAACTTGCATGCGGTTTCACCGCAAACAACACAGCACTATACAATGTTACAATAAAAACCATTTCTAGGGTTGGGAATAACTTTTAAAGTTTTCAAGGGAGGCCTATAAATTTATATCTAAATTAAAGCTTAGGTTCTCCCCTTTTCAGAAAAACACCTTACTTTTGAACTTGGATATTTTTTTAGTACATTAAACGGCCTCCATGCATACTTAGCCCTCTGTAAAATACCGTCAACTTGCATGCGGTTTCACTACAAACAATACAGCACTATACAGTGTTACAATAAAAACCATTTCTATGGTTGGGAATAACTTTTAAAGTTTTCAAGGAAGGCCGATAAATTTATATCTAAATTAAAGCTTAGGTTCACCCCTTTCAGAAAAACACCATACTTCTGAGTTTGGATAATTATTTCGTACCTTAAACGGCCTCCATGGACACTTAGCCCTCTGTAAAATACGGTCAACTTGCATGCGGTTTCACCGCAAACAATACAGCACTATACAGTGTTACAAAAAAAACATTTCTAGGGTTGGGAATAACTTTTAAAGTTTTCAAGGGAGGCCGATAAATTTATATCTAAATTAAAGCTTAGGTTCTCCCCTTTTAGAAAAACACCATACTTTTGAATTTGGATAATTTTTTCTGTACCTTAAACGGCCTCCATGGACACTTAGCCCTCTGTAAAATACGGTCAACTTGCATGCGGTTTCACCGCAAACAATACAGCACTATACAGTGTTACAAAAAAATTATTTTCTTGCGTTGGGAATAACTTTTAAAGTTTTCAAGGGAGTCCGATAAATTTATATCTAAATTAAAGCTTAGGTTCTCCCCTTTCAGAAAAACACCATACTTTTGAATTTGGATAATCTTTTAGTACTTTAAATGGCCTCCATGGACACTTAACCCTCTGTAAAATACCGTCAACTTGCATGCGGTTTCACCACAAACAATATAGCACTATACAATGTTACAAAAAAACCATTTCTATGGTTGGGAATAACTTTTAAAGTTTTCAAGGGAGTCCGATAAATTTATATCTAAATTAAAGCTTTAGGTTCTCCTCTTTCAGAAAAACACCATACTTTTGAATTTGGATAATCTTTTAGTACCTTAAAAGCCCTCCATGGACACTTAACCCTCTGTAAAATACCGTCAACTTGCATGCGGTTTCACCGCAAACAATACAGCACTATACAGTGTTACAAAATAAATCATTTCTAGGGTTGAGAATAACTTTTAAAGTTTTCAAGGGAGGCCGATAAATTTATATCTAAATTAAAGCTTAGGTTCTCCCCTTTCAGAAAAACACCATACTTCTGAGTTTGGATAATTATTTCGTACCTTAAACGGCCTCCATGGACACTTAGCCCTCTGTAAAATACGGTCAACTTGCATGCGGTTTCACCGCAAACAATATAGCACTATACAATGTTACAAAAAAAAACATTTCTAGGTTTGGGAATAACTTTTAAAGTTTTTAAGCGAGGCCGATAAATTCATTTCTAAATTAAAGCTTACGTTCTCCTCTTTCAGAAAAACATCATACTTTTGAATTTGGAAATTGTTTTCGTACCTTAAACGGCCTCCATGGATACTTAGCCCTCTGTAAAATACCGTCAACTTGCATGCGGTTTCACAACAAACAATACAGCACTATACAATGTTACAAAAAAAAACATTTCTAGGGTTGGGAATAACTTTTAAAGTTTTCAAGGGAGGCCTATAAATTTATATCAAAATTAAAGCTTAGGTTCTCCCCTTTCAGAAAAACACCATACTTTTGAATTTGGATAATTATTTCGTACCTTAAACGGCCTCCATGGACACTTAACCCTCTGTAAATACCGTCAACTTGCATGCGGTTTCACCGCAAACAATACAGCACTATACAGTGTTACAATAAAACCATTTCTAGGGTTGGGAATAACTTTTAAAGTTTTCAAGGGAGGCCGATAAATTTATATCTAAATTAAAGCTTAGGTTCTCCCCTTTCAGAAAAACACCATACTTTTGAATTTGGATAATTATTTCGTACCTTAAACGGCCTCCATGGACACTTAGCCCTCTGTAAAATACCGTCAACTTGCATGCGGTTTCACCGCAAACAATACAGCACTATACAGTGTTACAAAAAAAACCATTTCTAGGGTTGGGAATAACTTTTAAAGTTTTCAAGGGAGGCCGATAAATTTATATCTAAATTAAAGCTTAGGTTCTCCCCTTTCAGAAAAACACCATACTTTTGAATTTGGATAATTATTTCGTACCTTAAACGGCCTCCATGGACACTTAGCCCTCTGTAAAATACCGTCAACTTGCATGCGGTTTCACCGCAAACAATACAGCACTATACAATGTTACAAAAAAAAACATTTCTAGGGTTGGGAATAACTTTTAAAGTTTTCAAGGGAGGCCGATAAATTTATATCTAAATTAAAGCTTAGGTTCTCCCCTTTCAGAAAAACACCATACTTTTGAATTTGGATAATTATTTCGTACCTTAAACGGCCTCCATGGACACTTAGCCCTCTGTAAAATACTGTCAACTTGCATGCGGTTTCACCGCAAACAATACAGCACTATACACTGATACAAAAAAACATTTCTAGGGTTGGGAATAACTTTAAAGTTTTCAAGGAGGCCGATAAATTTATATCTAAATTAAAGCTTAGGTTCTCCCTTTCAGAAAAACACCATACTTTTGAATTTGGATAATTATTTCGTACCTTAAACGGCCTCCATGGACACTTAGCCCTCTGTAAAATACCGTCAACTTGCATGCGGTTTCACCGCAAACAATACAGCACTATACAGTGTTACAATAAAAACCATTTCTAGGGTTGGGAATAACTTTTAAAGTTTTCAATGGAGGCCGATAAATTTATATCTAAATTAAAGCTTAGGTTCTCCCCTTTCAGAAAAACACCATCCTTTTGAGTTTGGATAATTATTTCGTACCTTAAACGGCCTCCATGGACACTTAGCCCTCTGTAAAATACCGTCAACTTGCATGCGGTTTCACCGCAAACAATACAGCACTATACAGTGTTACAATAAAAACCATTTCTAGGGTTGGGAATAACTTTTAAAGTTTTTAAGCAAGGCCGATAAATTCATTTCTAAATTAAAGCTTACGTTCTCCCCTTTCAGAAAAACATCATACTTTTGAATTTGGATAATTGTTTCGTACCTTAAACGGCCTCCATGGATACTTAGCCCTCTGTAAAATACGGTTCAACTTGCATGCGGTTTCACAACAAACAATACAGCACTATACAATGTTACAAAAAAAACATTTCTAGGGTTGGGAATAACTTTTAAAGTTTTCAAGGAGGCCGATAAATTTATATCTAAATTAAAGCTTAGGTTCTCCCTTTCAGAAAAACACCATACTTTTGAATTTGGATAATTTTGTACCTTAAACGGCCTCCATGGACACTTAGCCCTCTGTAAAATACGGTCAACTTGCATGCGGTTTCACCGCAAACAATACAGCACTATACAGTGTTACAAAAAAACATTTCTAGGGTTGGGAATAACTTTTAAAGTTTTCAAGGGAGGCCGATAAATTTATATCTAAATTAAAGCTTAGGTTCTCCCCTTTTCAGAAAAACACCATACTTTTGAGTTTGGATAATTATTTCGTACCTTAAACGGCCTCCATGGACACTTAGCCCTCTGTAAAATACCGTCAACTTGCATGCGGTTTCACCGCAAACAATACAGCACTATACAATGTTACAATAAAAACCATTTCTAGGGTTGGGAATAACTTTTAAAGTTTTCAAGGGAGGCCTATAAATTTATATCTAAATTAAAGCTTTAGGTTCTCCTCTTTCAGAAAAACACCATACTTTTGAATTTGGATAATCTTTTAGTACTTTAAATGGCCTCCATGGACACTTAACCCTCTGTAAAATACCGTCAACTTGCATGCGGTTTCACCGCAAACAATACAGCACTATACAGTGTTACAATAAAAACCATTTCTAGGGTTGGGAATAACTTTTAAAGTTTTCAAGGGAGGCCGATAAATTTATATCTAAATTAAAGCTTAGGTTCTCCCCTTTCAGAAAAACACCATACTTCTGAGTTTGGATAATTATTTCGTACCTTAAACGGCCTCCATGGACACTTAGCCCTCTGTAAAATACGGTCAACTTGCATGCGGTTTCACCGCAAACAATATAGCACTATACAATGTTACAACAAAACCATTTCTATCGTTGGGAATAACTTTTAAAGTTTTCAAGGGAGGCCGATAAATTTATATCTAAATTAAAGCTTAGGTTCTCCCCTTTCAGAAAAACACCATACTTCTGAGTTTGGATAATTATTTCGTACCTTAAACGGCCTCCATGGACACTTAGCCCTCTGTAAAATACTGTCAACTTGCATGCGGTTTCACCGCAAACAATACAGCACTATACAGTGTTACACAAAAAAACCATTTCTAGGGTTGGGAATAACTTTTAAAGTTTTCAAGGAGGCCGATAAATTTATATCTAAATTAAAGCTTAGGTTCTCCCTTCAGAAAAACACCATACTTTTGAATTTGGATAATTATTTCGTACCTTAAACGGCCTCCATGGACACTTAGCCCTCTGTAAAATACTGTCAACTTGCATGCGGTTTCACCGCAAACAATACAGCACTATACAGTGTTACACAAAAAAACCATTTCTAGGGTTGGGAATAACTTTTAAAGTTTTCAAGGGAGGCCGATAACTTTATATCTAAATTAAAGCTTAGGTTCTCCCCTTTCAGAAAAACATCATGCTTTAGAATTTTGAATTTTTTTTCGTACTTTAAACGGCCTCCATGGACACTTAGCCCTCTATAAAATACGGTCAACTTGCATGCGGTTTCACCGCAAACAATACAGCACTATACAGTGTTACAAAAAAACATTTCTATGGTTGGGAATAACATTTAAAGTTTTCAAGGGAGGCCGATAAATTTATATCTAAATTAAAGCTTAGGTTCTCCCCTTTCAGAAAAACACCATACTTTTGAATTTGGATAATTATTTCGTACCTTAAACGGCCTCCATGGACACATAGCCCTCTGTAAAATACCGTCAACTTGCATGCGGTTTCACCGCAAACAATACAGCACTATACAGTGTTACAAAAAACATTTCTAGGGTTGGGAATAACTTATAAAGTTTTTAAGGGAGGCCGATAATTTTATATCTAAATTAAAGCTCAGGTTCTCCCCTTTCAGAAAAACACCATACTTTTGAATTTGGATAATTATTTCGTACCTTAAACGGCCTCCATGGACACTTAGCCCTCTGTAAAATACGGTCAACTTGCATGCGGTTTCACCGCAAACAATACAGCACTATACAATGTTACAAAAAAACATTTCTAGGGTTGGGAATAACTTTTAAAGTTTTCAAGGGAGGCCGATAATTTTATATCTAAATTAAAGCTTAGGTTCTCCCTTTTCAGAAAAACACCATACTTTTGAATTTGGATTTTTTTTTGTACCTTAAACGGCCTCCATGGACACTTAGCCCTCTGTAAAATACCGTCAACTTGCATGCGGTTTCACCGCAAACAATACAGCACTATACAGTGTTACAAAAAAACCATTTCTATGGGTTGGGAATAACTTTAAAGTTTTCAAGGGAGACCGATAAATTTATATCTAAATTATAGCTTAGGTTCTCCCTTTCAGAAAACACCATACTTCTGAGTTTGGATAATTATTTCGGACCTTAAACGGCCTCCATGGACACTTAGCCCTCTGTAAAATACGGTCAACTTGCATGCGGTTTCACCGCAAACAATACAGCACTATACAGTGTTACAAAAAACCATTTCTAGGGTTGGGAATAACTTTTAAAGTTTTCAAGGGAGGCCGATAAATTTATATCTAAATTAAAGCTTAGGTTCTCCCCTTTCAGAAAAACACCATACTTCTGAGTTTGGATAATTATTTCGTACCTTAAACGGCCTCCATGGACACTTAGCCCTCTGTAAAATACCGTCAACTTGCATGCGGTTTCACCACAAACAATACAGCACTATACAATGTTACAAAAAAACCATTTCTATGGTTGGCAATAACTTTTAAAGTTTTCAAGGGAGGCCGATAAATTTATATCTAAATTAAAGCTTAGGTTCTCCCCTTTCAGAAAAACACCATACTTCTGAGTTTGGATAATTATTTCGTACCTTAAACGGCCTCCATGGACACTTAGCCTCTGTAAAATACGGTCAACTTGCATGCGGTTTCACCGCAAACAATACAGCACTATACAGTGTTACAATAAAAACCATTTCTAGGGTTGGGAATAACTTTTAAAGTTTTCAATGGAGGCCGATAAATTTATATCTAAATTAAAGCTTAGGTTCTCCTTTCAGAAAAACACCATACTTTTGAATTTGGATAATTATTTCGTACCTTAAACGGCCTCCATGGACACTTAGCCCTCTGTAAAATACCGTCAACTTGCATGCGGTTTCACCGCAAACAATACAGCACTATACAGTGTTACAAAAAAACCATTTCTAGGGTTGGGAATAACTTTTAAAGTTTTCAAGGGAGGCCGATAATTTTATATCTAAATTAAAGCTTAGGTTCTCCCCTTTCAGAAAAACACCATACTTTTGAATTTGGATAATTATTTCGTACCTTAAACGGCCTCCATGGACACTTAGCCCTCTGTAAAATACCGTCAACTTGCATGCGGTTTCACCGCAAACAATACAGCACTATACAATGTTACAAAAAACATTTCTAGGGTTGGGAATAACTTTTAAAGTTTTCAAGGAGGCCGATAAATTTATATCTAAATTAAAGCTTACGTTCTCCCTTTCAGAAAAACATCATACTTTTGAATTTGGATAATTATTTCGTACCTTAAACGGCCTCCATGGACACTTAGCCCTCTGTAAAATACCATCAACTTGCATGCGGTTTCACCTGCAAACAATACAGCACTATACAATGTTAAAAAAAAAACATTTCTAGGGTTGGAATAACTTTTAAAGTTTTCAAGGAGGCCTATAAATTTATATCTAAATTAAAGCTTAGGTTCTCCTTTCAGAAAAACACCATACTTTTGAATTTGGATAATTATTTCGTACCTTAAACGGCCTCCATGGACACTTAGCCCTCTGTAAAATACTGGTCAAATTGCATGCGGTTTCACCGCAAACAATACAGCACTATACAGTGTTACAAAAAAACCATTTCTATGGTTGGGAATAACTTTTAAAGTTTTCAAGGAGGCCGATAAATTTATATCTAAATTAAAGCTTAGGTTCTCCTTTCAGAAAAACACCATACTTTTGAATTTGGATAATTATTTCGTACCTTAAACGGCCTCCATGGACACTTAGCCCTCTGTAAAATACCGTCAACTTGCATGCGGTTTCACCGCAAACAATACAGCACTATACAATGTTACAAAATAAACCATTTCTAGGGTTGGGAATAACTTTTAAAGTTTTCAAGGAGGCCTATAAATTTATATCTAAATTAAAGCTTAGGTTCTCCCTTTCAGAAAAACACCATACTTTTGAGTTTGGATAATTATTTAGTACCTTAAACGGCCTCCATGCACACTTAGCCCTCTGTAAAATACCGTCAACTTGCATGCGGTTTCACCACAAACAATATAGCACTATACAATGTTACAAAAAAACCATTTCTATGGTTGGGAATAACTTTAAAGTTTTCAAGGAGTCCGATAAATTTATATCTAAATTAAGCTTAGGTTCTCCTTTCAGAAAAACACCATACTTTTGAATTTGGATAATTATTTTGTACCTTAAACGGCCTCCATGGACACTTAACCCTCTGTAAAATACCGTCAACTTGCATGCGGTTTCACCGCAAACAATACAGCACTATACAGTGTTACAAAAAAAACATTTCTAGGGTTGGGAATAACTTTTAAAGTTTTCAAGGGAGGCCGATAAATTTATATCTAAATTAAAGCTTAGGTTCTCCCCTTTCAGAAAAACACCATACTTTTGAATTTGGATAATTATTTCGTACCTTAAACGGCCTCCATGGACACTTAGCCCTCTGTAAAATACGTCAACTTGCATGCGGTTTCACCGCAAACAATACAGCACTATACAGTGTTACAAAAAAACATTTCTTGGGTTTGGGATAACTTTTAAAGTTTTCAAGGGAGGCCGATAAATTTATATCTAAATTAAAGCTTAGGTTCTCCCCTTTCAGAAAAACACCATACTTTTGAATTTGGATAATTATTTCGTACCTTAAACGGCCTCCATGGACACTTAGCCCTCTGTAAAATACCGTCAACTTGCATGCGGTTTCACCGCAAACAATACAGCACTATACAATGTTACAAAAAAACATTTCTAGGGTTGGGAATAACTTTTAAAGTTTTCAAGGGAGGCCTATAAATTTATATCTAAATTAAAGCTCAGGTTCTCCCCTTTTCAGAAAAACACCTTACTTTTGAGTTAGGATAATTATTTCGTACCTTAAACGGCCTCCATGGACACTTAGCCTCTGTAAAATGCGGTCAACTTGCATGCGGTTTCACCGCAAACAATACAGCACTATACAGTGTTACAAAAAAAATACCATTTCTAGGGTTGGGAATAACTTTTAAAGTTTTCAAGGGAGCCCGATAAATTTATATCTAAATTAAAGCTTAGGTTCTCCCCTTTAAGAAAAACACCATACTTTTGAATTTGGATATTTTTTTAGTACATTAAACGGCCTCCATGGACACTTAGCCCTCTGTAAAATACCGTCAACTTGCATGCGGTTTCACCACAAACAATACAGCACTATACAATGTTACAAAAAAAAACATTTCTAGCGTTGGGAATAACTTTAAAGTTTTCAAGGAGGCCGATAAATTTATATCTAAATTAAAGCTTAGGTTCTCCCCTTTCAGAAAAACACCATACTTTTGAATTTGGATAATTATTTCGTACCTTAAACGGCCTCCATGGACACTTAGCCCTCTGTAAAATACTGTCAACTTGCATGCGGTTTCACCGCAAACAATACAGCACTATACAGTGTTACAAAAAACCATTTCTAGGTTGGGAATAACTTTTAAAGTTTTCAATGGAGGCCGATAAATTTATATCTAAATTAAAGCTTAGGTTCTCCCTTTCAGAAAAACACCATACTTCTGAATTTGGATAATTATTTCGTACCTTAAACGGCCTCCATGGACACTTAGCCCTCTGTAAAATACCGTCAACTTGCATGCGGTTTCACCGCAAACAATACAGCACTATACAGTGTTACAATAAAAACCATTTCTAGGGTTGGGAATAACTTTTAAAGTTTTCAAGGGAGGCCTATAAATTTATATCTAAATTAAAGCTTAGGTTCTCCCCTTTCAGAAAAACACCATACTTTTGAATTTGGATAATTATTTCGAACCTTAAACGGCCTCCATGGACACTTAGCCCTCTGTAAAATACCGTCAACTTGCATGCGGTTTCACCGCAAACAATACAGCACTATACAATCTTACAATAAAAACCATTTCTAGGATTGGGAATAACTTTTAAAGTTTTCAAGGGAGTCCGATAAATTTATATCTAAATTAAAGCTTTAGGTTCTCCTCTTTCAGAAAAACACCATACTTTTTAATATGGATAATTGTTTTCGTACCTTAAACGGCCTCCATGGACACTTAGCCCTCTGTAAAATACCGTCAACTTGCATGCGGTTTCACCGCAAACAATACAGCACTATACAATGTTACAAAAAACATTTCTAGGGTTGGGAATAACTTTTAAAGTTTTCAAGGGAGGCCTATAAATTTATATCTAAATTAAAGCTTAGGTTCTCCCCCTTTCAGAAAAACACCATACTTTTGAATTTGGATAATTATTTCGTACCTTAAAAGCCCTCCATGGACACTTAACCCTCTGTAAAATACCGTCAACTTGCATGCGGTTTCACCGCAAACAATATAGCACTATACAATGTTACAACAAAACCATTTCTATCGTTGGGAATAACTTTTAAAGTTTTCAAGGGAGGCCGATAAATTTATATCTAAATTAAAGCTTAGGTTCTCCCCTTTCAGAAAAACACCATACTTCTGAGTTTGGATAATTATTTCGTACCTTAAACGGCCTCCATGGACACTTAGCCCTCTGTAAAATACCGTCAACTTGCATGCGGTTTCACCACAAACATTACAGCACTATACAATGTTAACAAAAAAACCATTTCTATGGTTGGGAATAACGTTTAAAGTTTTCAAGGGAGGCCTATAAATTTATATCTAAATTAAAGCATAGGTTCTCCCCTTTCAGAAAAACACCATACTTTTTAATTTGGATAATTATTTCGTACCTTAAATGGCCTCCATGGACACTTAACCCTCTGTAAAATACCGTCAACTTGCATGCGGTTTCACCGCAAACAATACAGCACTATACAGTGTTACAATAAAAACCATTTCTAGGGTTGGGAATAACTTTTAAAGTTTTCAATGGAGGCCGATAAATTTATATCTAAATTAAAGCTTAGGTTCTCCCCTTTCAGAAAAACACCATCCTTTTGAGTTTGGATAATTATTTCGTACCTTAAACGGCCTCCATGGACACTTAGCCCTTTGTAAAATACCGTCAACTTGAATGCGGTTTCACCGCAAACAATACAGCACTATACAGTGTTACAATAAAAACCATTTCTAGGGTTGGGAATAACTTTTAAAGTTTTCAATGGAGGCCGATAAATTTATATCTAAATTAAAGCTTAGGTTCTCCCCTTTCAGAAAAACACCATCCTTTTGAGTTTGGATAATTATTTCGTACCTTAAACGGCCTCCATGGACACTTAGCCCTCTGTAAAATACCGTCAACTTGCATGCGGTTTCATCGCAAACAATACAGCACAATACAGTGTTACAAAAACAAACATTTCTAGGTTTGGGAATAACTTTTAAAGTTTTTAAGCAAGGCCGATAAATTCATTTCTAAATTAAAGCTTACGTTCTCCCCTTTCAGAAAAACATCATACTTTTGAATTTGGAAATTGTTTTCGTACCTTAAACGGCCTCCATGGATACTTAGCCCTCTGTAAAATACCTTCAACTTGCATGCGGTTTCACAACAAACAATACAGCACTATACAATGTTACAAAAAAAAACATTTCTAGGGTTGGGAATAACTTTTAAAGTTTTCAAGGGAGGCCTATAAATTTATATCAAAATTAAAGCTTAGGTTCTCCCCTTTCAGAAAAACACCATACTTTTGAATTTGGATATTTTTTTAGTACTTTAAACGGCCTCCATGGATACTTAGCTTTGTGTAAAATACCGTCAACTTGCATGCGGTTTCACAACAAACAATACAGCACTATACAATGTTACAAAAAAAAACATTTCTAGGGTTGGGAATAACTTTTAAAGTTTTCAAGGGAGGCCTATAAATTTATATCTAAATTAAAGCTTAGGTTCTCCCCCTTTCAGAAAAACACCATACTTTTGAATTTGGATAATTATTTCGTACCTTAAACGGCCTCCATGGACACTTAGCCCTCTGTAAAATACGGTCAACTTGCATGCGGTTTCACCGCAAACAATACAGCACTATACAGTGTTAGAAAAAAACATTTCTTGCGTTGGGAATAACTTTTAAAGTTTTCAATCGATGCAGATAAATTAATATCTAAATTAAAGCTTATAAAAACCCCTTTCAGAAAAACACGAGAATTTTGAAGTTGGATAATTATTTCGTACCTGTAACGGCCTCCATGGACACTTAGCCCTCTGTAAAATACCGTCAACTTGCATGCGGTTTCACCGCAAACAATACAGCACTATACAGTGTTACAATAAAAACCATTTCTAGGGTTGGGAATAACTTTTAAAGTTTTCAATGGAGGCCGATAAATTTATATCTAAATTAAAGCTTAGGTTCTCCCCTTTCAGAAAAACACCATCCTTTTGAGTTTGGATAATTATTTCGTACCTTAAACGGCCTCCATGGACACTTAGCCCTCTGTAAAATACCGTCAACTTGCATGCGGTTTCATCGCAAACAATACAGCACAATACAGTGTGACAAAAACAAAAATTTCTAGGTTTGGGAATAACTTTTAAAGTTTTTAAGCAAGGCCGATAAATTCATTTCTAAATTAAAGCTTACGTTCTCCCCTTTTCAGAAAAACACCTTACTTTTGAACTTGGATATTTTTTTAGTACATTAAACGGCCTCCATGCACACTTAGCCCTCTGTAAAATACCGTCAACTTGCATGCGGTTTCACCACAAACAATATAGCACTATACAATGTTACAAAAAAACCATTTCTATGGTTGGGAATAACTTTTAAAGTTTTCAAGGGAGTCCGATAAATTTATATCTAAATTAAAGCTTTAGGTTCTCCTCTTTCAGAAAAACACCATACTTTTGAATTTGGATAATCTTTTAGTACCTTAAAAGCCCTCCATGGACACAAAGCCCACTGTAAAATACGGTCAACTTGCAAGCGGTTTCACCGCAAACAATACAGCACTATACAGTGTTACAAAATAAATCATTTCTAGGGTTGAGAATAACTTTTAAAGTTTTCAAGGGAGGCCGATAAATTTATATCTAAATTAAAGCTTAGGTTCTCCCCTTTCAGAAAAACACCATACTTCTGAGTTTGGATAATTATTTCGTACCTTAAACGGCCTCCATGGACACTTAGCCCTCTGTAAAATACGGTCAACTTGCATGCGGTTTCACCGCAAACAATATAGCACTATACAATGTTACAACAAAACCATTTCTATCGTTGGGAATAACTTTTAAAGTTTTTAAGCGAGGCCGATAAATTCATTTCTAAATTAAAGCTTACGTTCTCCCCTTTCAGAAAAACATCATACTTTTGAATTTGGAAATTGTTTTCGTACCTTAAACGGCCTCCATGGATACTTAGCCCTCTGTAAAATACCGTCAACTTGCATGCGGTTTCACAACAAACAATACAGCACTATACAATGTTACAAAAAAAAACATTTCTAGGGTTGGGAATAACTTTTAAAGTTTTCAAATGAGGCCTATAAATTTATATCTAAATTAAAGCTTAGGTTCTCCCCTTTCAGAAAAACACCATACTTTTGAATTTGGATAATTATTTCGTACCTTAAACGGCCTCCATGGACACTTAACCCTCTGTAAAATACCGTCAACTTGCATGCGGTTTCACCGCAAACAATATAGCACTATACAATGTTACAACAAAACCATTTCTATCGTTGGGAATAACTTTAAAGTTTTCAAGGAGGCCGATAAATTTATATCTAAATTAAAGCTTAGGTTCTCCCCTTTCAGAAAACACCATACTTTTGAATTTGGATAATTATTTCGTACCTTAAACGGCCTCCATGGACACTTAGCCCTCTGTAAAATACCGTCAACTTGCATGCGGTTTCACCACAAACAATACAGCACTATACAGTGTTACAAATAAAACATTTCTATGGTTGGGAATAACTGTTAAAGTTTTCAAGGGAGGCCTATAAATTTATATCTAAATTAAAGCTTAGGTTCTCCTCTTTCAGAAAAACACCATACTTTTTAATTTGGATAATTATTTCGTACCTTAAACGGCCTCCATGGACACTTAGCCCTCTGTAAAATACCGTCAACTTGCATGCGGTTTCACCGCAAACAATACAGCACTATACAGTGTTACAATAAAAACCATTTCTAGGGTTGGGAATAACTTTTAAAGTTTTCAATGGAGGCCGATAAATTTATATCTAAATTAAAGCTTAGGTTCTACCCTTTCAGAAAAACACCATACTTTTGAATTTGGATAATTATTTCGTACCTTAAACGGCCTCCATGGACACTTAGCCCTCTGTAAAATACGGTCAACTTGCATGCGGTTTCACCGCAAACAATACAGCACTATACAGTGTTACAATAAAACATTTCTAGGGTTGGGAATAACTTTAATGTTTTCAAGGAGGCCGATAATTTTATATCTAAATTAAAGCTTAGGTTCCCCCCTTTCAGAAAAACACCATACTTTTGAGTTTGGATAATTATTTCGTACCTTAAACGGCCTCCATGGACACTTAGCCCTCTGTAAAATACGGTCAACTTGCATGCGGTTTCACCGCAAACAATACAGCACTATACAGTGTTACAAAAAAAACATTTCTAGGGTTGGGAATAACTTTTAAAGTTTTCAAGGAGGCCGATAAATTTATATCTAAATTAAAGCTTAGGTTCTCCCTTTCAGAAAAACATCCATACTTTTGAATTTGGATAATTATTTCGTACCTTAAACGGCCTCCATGGACAATTAGCCCTCTGTAAAATACGGTCAACTTGCATGCGGTTTCAGAACAAACAATACAGCACTATACAATGTTACACAAAAAAACATTTCTAGGGTTGGGAATAACTTTTAAAGTTTTCAAGGGAGGCCTATAAATGTATATCTAAATTAAAGCTTAGGTTCTCCTCTTTCAGAAAAACACCATTCTTTTGAATTTGGATAATCATTTAGTACCATAAATCGCCTCCATGGACACTTAACCCTCTGTAAAATACCGTCAACTTGCATGCGGTTTCACCACAAACAATACAGCACTATACAGTTTTACAAAAAAAAACATTTCTAGTTTGGGAATAACTTTTAAAGTTTTCAATGGAGGCCGATAAATTTATATCTAAATTAAAGCTTAGGTTCTCCCCTTTCAGAAAAACACCATACTTTTGAGTTTGGATAATTATTTCGTACCTTAAACGGCCTCCATGGACACTTAACCCTCTGTAAAATACCGTCAACTTGCATGCGGTTTCACCACAAACAATACAGCACTATACAATGTTACAAAAAAACCATTTCTATGGTTGGCAATAACGTTTAAAGTTTTCAAGGGAGGCCGATAAATTTATATCTAAATTAAAGCTTTAGGTTCTCCCTTCAGAACAACACCACACTTTCGAATTGGGATAATCTTTTTGTACCTTAAATGGCCTCCATGGACACTTAGCCCTCTGTAAAATACGGTCAACTTGCATGCGGTTTCACCACAAACAATACAGCACTATACAATGTTACAAAAAACCATTTCTAGGGTTGGGAATAACTTTAAAGTTTTCAAGGAGGCCGATAAATTTATATCTAAATTAAAGCTTAGGTTCTCCCCTTTCAGAAAAAACCATACTTGAGAATTTGGATAATTATTTCGTACCTTAAACGGCCTCCATGGACACTTAGCCTCTGTAAATACCGTCAACTTGCGGTTTCACCGCAATACAGCACTATACCAGTTACAATAAAACCATTTCTAGGGTTGGGAATAACTTTTAAAGTTTCAAGGGAGGCCTATAAATTTATATCTAAATTAAAGCTTAGTTCTCCTTTCAGAAAAACACCATACTTTTGAATTTGGATAATTATTCACCTTAAACGGCCTCCATGGACACTTAGCCCTCTGTAAAATACCGTCAACTTGCATGCGGTTTCACTGCAAACAATACAGCACTATACAGTGTTACAAAAAAACATTTCTAGGGGTGGGAATAACTTTGAAAGTTTTCAAGGGAGGCCGATAAATTTATATCTAAATTAAAGCTTAGGTTCTCCCCTTTCAGAAAACATCATACTTTTGAATTTGGATAATTGTTTTCGTACCTTAAACGGCCTCCATGGACACTTAGCCCTGTAAAATACGTCAACTTGCATGCGGTTTCACCGCAAACAATACAGCACTATACAATGTTACAAAACATTTCTAGGGTTGGGAATAACTTTTAAAGTTTTCAAGGAGTCCGATAAATTTATATCTAAATTAAAGCTTTTAGGTTCTCCCTTCAGAAAAACACCATACTTTTGAATTTGGATAATCTTTCAGTACTTTAAATGGCCTCCATGGACACTTAACCCTCTGTAAAATACCGTCAACTTGCATGCGGTTTCACCGCAAACAATACAGCACTATACAGTGTTACAAAAAAACCATTGTCGGGTTGGGAATAACTTTTAAAGTTTTCAAGGAGGCCGATAAATTTAGATCTAAATTAAAGCTTAGGTTCTCCCCTTTCAGAAAAACACCATACTTGAGTTTGGATAATTATTTCGTACCTAAACGGCCTCCATGGACACTTAGCCCTCTGTAAAATACCGTCAACTTGCATGCGGTTTCACCGCAAACAATACAGCACTATACAATGTTTCAAAAAACGCATTTCTAGGGTTGGGAATAACTTTTAAAGTTTTCAAGGGAGGCCCGATAAATTTATATCTAAATTAAAGCTTAGGTTCTCCCTTTCAGAAAAACACCATACTTTTGAATTTGGATAATTATTTAGTACCTTAAACGGCCTCCATGGACACTTAGCCCTCTGTAAAATACGGTCAACTTGCATGCGGTTTCACCACAAACAATACAGCACTATACAATGTTACAAAAAAAAACATTTCTAGGGTTGGGAATAACTTTTAAAGTTTTCAAGGGAGGCCTATAAATTTATATCTAAATTAAAGCTTAGGTTCTCCCCTTTCAGAAAAACACCATACTTCTGAGTTTGGATAATTATTTCGTACCTTAAACGGCCTCCATGGACACTTAGCCCTCTGTAAAATACCGTCAACTTGCATGCGGTTTCACCGCAAACAATACAGCACTATACAGTGTTACAATAAAAACCATTTCTAGGGTTGGGAATAACTTTTAAAGTTTTCAATGGAGGCCGATAAATTTATATCTAAATTAAAGCTTAGGTTCTCCCCTTTCAGAAAAACACCATACTTTTGAGTTTGGATAATTATTTCGTACCTTAAACGGCCTCCATGGACACTTAGCCCTCTGTAAAATACCGTCAACTTGCATGCGGTTTCACCGCAAACAATACAGCACAATACAGTGTTACAAAAAAAACATTTCTAGGTTTGGGAATAACTTTTAAAGTTTCCAAGGGAGGCCGATAATTTTATTTCTAAATTAAAGCTTAGGTTCTCCCCTTTTCAGAAAAACACCTTACTTTTCAACTTGGATATTTTTTTTAGTATATTAAACGGCCTCCATGGACACTTAGCCCTCTGTAAAATACCGTCAACTTGCATGCGGTTTCACCACAAACAATATAGCACTATACAATGTTACAAAAAAAACATTTCTATGGTTGCGAATAACTTTTAAAGTTTTCAAGGGAGTCCGATAAATTTATATCTAAATTAAAGCTTTAGGTTCTCCTCTTTCAGAAAAACACCATACTTTTGAATTTGGATAATCTTTTAGTACTTTAAATGGCCTCCATGGACACTTAACCCTCTGTAAAATACCGTCAACTTGCATGCGGTTTCATCGCAAACAATACAGCACAATACAGTGTTACAAAAAACAACATTTCTAGGGTTGGGAATAACTTTTAAAGTTTTTAAGCGAGGCCGATAAATTCATTTCTAAATTAAAGCTTACGTTCTCCCCTTTCAGAAAAACATCATACTTTTGAATTTGGAAATTGTTTTCGTACCTTAAACGGCCTCCATGGATACTTAGCCCTGTGTAAAATACCGTCAACTTGCATGCGGTTTCACCACAAACAATACAGCACTATACAATGTTACAAAAAAAAACATTTCTAGGGTTGGGAATAACTTTTAAAGTTTTCAAGGGAGGCCTATAAATTTATATCTAAATTAAAGCTTAGGTTCTCCCCTTTCAGAAAAACACCATACTTTTGAATTTGGATAATTATTTCGTACCTTAAACGGCCTCCATGGACACATAGCCCTCTGTAAAATACCGTCAACTTGCATGCGGTTTCACCACAAACAATACAGCACTATACAATGTTACAAAAAAAACATTTCTAGGGTTGGGAATAACTTTTAAAGTTTTCAAGGGAGGCCTATAAATTTATATCTAAATTAAAGCTTAGGTTCTCCCCTTTCAGAAAAACACCATACTTTTGAATTTGGATAATTATTTCGTACCTTAAACGGCCTCCATGGACACTTAGCCCTCTGTAAAATACGGTCAACTTGCATGCGGTTTCACCGCAAACAATATAGCACTATACAGTGTTTCAAAAAAAAACATTTCTAGCGTTGGGAATAACTTTTAAAGTTTTCAAGGGAGTCCGATAAATTTATATCTAAATTAAAGCTTAGGTTCTCCTCTTTCAGAAAAACACCATACTTTTGAATTTGGATAAACTTTTAGTACTTTAAATGGCCTCCATGGACACTTAACCCTCTGTAAAATACCGTCAACTTGCATGCGGTTTCATCGCAAACAATACAGCACAATACAGTATTACAAAAAAAAACATTTCTAGGGTTGGGAATAACTTTTAAAGTTTTCAAGGGAGGCCGATAAATTCATTTCTAAATTAAAGCTTAGGTTCTCCCCTTTCAGAAAAACATCATACTTTTGAATTTGGAAATTGTTTTCGTACCTTAAACGGCCTCCATGGATACTTAGCCCTCTGTAAAATACCGTCAACTTGCATGCGGTTTCACCACAAACAATACAGCACTATACAATGTTACAAAAAAAAACATTTCTAGCGTTGGGAATAACTTTTAAAGTTTTCAAGGGAGTCCGATAAATTTATATCTAAATTAAAGCTTAGGTTCTCCCTTTCAGAAAAACACCATACTTTTGAATTTGGATAATCTTTTCGTACCTTAACGGCCTCCATGGACACTTAGCCCTCTGTAAAATACGGTCAACTTGCATGCGGTTTCACCGCAAACAATACAGCACTATACAGTGTTACAAAAAACATATCTAGGGTTGGGAATAACTTATAAAGTTTTCAAGGAGGCCGATAAATTTATATCTAAATTAAAGCTTAGGTTCTCCCCTTTCAGAAAAACACCATACTTTTGAATTTGGATAATTATTTCGTACCTTAAACGGCCTCCATGGACACTTAGCCCTCTGTAAAATACCGTCAACTTGCATGCGGTTTCACCGCAAACAATACAGCACTATACAGTGTTACAAAAAACGTATTCTAGGGTTGGGAATAACTTTTAAAGTTTTCAAGGAGGCCGATAAATTTATATCTAAATTAAAGCTTAGGTTCTGCCCCTTCAGAAAAACACCATACTTTTGAATTTGGATAATTATTTAGTACCTTAAACGGCCTCCATGGACACTTAGCCCTCTGTAAAATACCGTCAACTTGCATGCGGTTTCACCGCAAACAATACAGCACTATACAGTGTTACAAAAAAACATTTCTAGCGATGGGAATAACTTTAAAGTTTTCAAGGGAGGCCGATAAATTTATATCTAAATTAAAGCTTAGGTTCTCCCCTTTCAGAAAAACACCATACTTTTGAATTTGGATAATTATTTCGTACCTTAAACGGCCTCCATGGACACTTAGCCCTCTGTAAAATACTGTCAACTTGCATGCGGTTTCACCACAAACAATACAGCACTATACAGTGTTACAAAAAAAACATTTCTATGGTTGGGAATAACTTTAAAGTTTTCAAGGGAGGCCGATAAATTTATATCTAAATTAAAGCTTAGGTTCTCCTCTTTCAGAAAACACCATACTTTTGAATTTGGATAATTATTTCGTACCTTAAATGGCCTCCATGGACACTTAGCCCTCTGTAAAATACGGTCAACTTGCATGCGGTTTCACCGCAAACAATACAGCACTATACAGTGTTACAAAAAAAACATTTCTAGGGTTGGGAATAACTTTAAAGTTTTCAAGGGAGGCCGATAAATTTATATCTAAATTAAAGCTTAGGTTCTCCCCTTTAGAAAAACACCATACTTTTGAATTTGGATATTTATTTAGTACATTAAACGGCCTCCATGGATACTTAGCCCTCTGTAAAATACCGTCAACTTGCATGCGGTTTCACCACAAACAATACAGCACTATACAATGTTACAAAAAAAAACATTTCTAGGGTTGGGAATAACTTTTAAAGTTTTCAAGGGAGGCCTATAAATTTATATCTAAATTAAAGCTTAGGTTCTCCCCTTTTCAGAAAAACACCATACTTTTGAATTTGGATATTTTTTTAGTACATTAAACGGCCTCCATGGACACTTAGCCCTCTGTAAAATACCGTCAACTTGCATGCGGTTTCACCACAAACAATATAGCACTATACAGTGTTACAATAAAAACCATTTCTATGGTTGGGAATAACTTTAAAGTTTTCAAGGAGGCCGATAAATTTATATCTAAATTAAAGCTTAGGTTCTCCCTTTCAGAAAAACACCATACTTTTGAATTTGGAATTTCGTACCATAAACGGCCTCCATGGACATAGCCCTCTGTAAAGGTCAACTTGCATGCGGTTTCACCACAAACAATACAGCACTATACAGTGTTACAAAAAAAACATTTTCTAGGTTGGGAATAACTTTTAAAGTTTTCAAGGAGGCCGATAAATTTATATCTAAATTAAAGCTTAGGTTCTCCCTTTCAGAAAACACCATACTTTTGAATTTGGATAATTATTTAGTACCTTAAACGGCCTCCATGGACACTAGCCCTCTGTAAAATACGTCAACTTGCATGCGGTTTCACCACAAACAATACAGCACTATACAGTGTTACAAAAACATTTCTAGGGTTGGGAATAACTTTAAAGTTTTCAAGGGAGGCCGATAATTTGTATATCTAAATTAAAGCTTAGGTTCTCCCCTTTCAGAAAAACACCATACTTTTGAATTTGGATAACTATTTCGTACTGAAACGGCCTCCATGGACACTTAGCCCTCTGTAAAATACGGTCAACTTGCATGCGGTTTCACCGCAAACAATACAGCACTATACAGTGTTATGGAAAAAAATTCTAGGGTTGGGAATAACTTTTAAATTTTCAAGGAGTCCGATAAATTTATATCTAAATTAAAGCTTAGGTTCTCCCCTTTCAGAAAAACACCATACTTTTGAATTTGGATAATTTTTAGTACCTTAAACGGCCTCCATGGACACTTAGCCCTCTGTAAAATACCGTCAACTTGCATGCGGTTTCACCGCAAACAATACAGCACTATACAGTGTTACAAAAAAAAAAACATTTCTAGGGTTGGGAATAACTTTTAAAGTTTTCAAGGAATGCCGATAAATTTATATCTAAATTAAAGCTTACGTTCTCCCCTTTCAGAAAAACACCATACTTTTGAATTTGGATAATTATTTCGTACCTTAAACGGCCTCCATGGACACTTAGCCCTCTGTAAAATACGGTCAACTTGCATGCGGTTTCACCGCAAACAATACAGCACTATACAGTGTTACAAAAAAAAACATTTCTAGGGTTGGGAATAACTTTTAAAGTTTTCAAGGGAGGCCGATAAATTTATATCTAAATTAAAGCTTAGGTTCTCCCCTTTCAGAAAAACACCATACTTTTGAATTTGGATAATCTTTTAGTACTTTAAATGGCCTCCATGGACACTTAACCCTCTGTAAAATACCGTCAACTTGCATGCGGTTTCACCACAAACAATACAGCACTATACAGTTTTACAAAAAAAAAACATTTCTAGGTTTGGGAATAACTTTTAAAGTTTTCAAGGGAGGCCGATAAATTTATATCTAAATTAAAGCTTAGGTTCTCCCCTTTCAGAAAAACACCATACTTTTGAATTTGGATATTTTTTTAGTACATTAAACGGCCTCCATGGACACTTAGCCCTCTGTAAAATACGGTCAACTTGCATGCGGTTTGACCGCAAACAATACAGCACTATACAGTCTTACAAAAAAAAACATGTCTAGCGTTGGGAATAACTTTTAAAGTTTTCAAGGGAGTCCGATAAATTTATATCTAAATTAAAGCTTACGTTCTCCCCTTTCAGAAAAACACCATACTTTTGAATTTGGATAATATTTTAGTACTTTAAATGGCCTCCATGGACACTTAACCCTCTGTGAAATACCGTCAACTTGCATGCGGTTTCACCACAAACAATACAGCACTATACAGTGTTACACAAAAAAACATTTCTAGGGTTGGGAATAACTTTTAAAGTTTTCAAGGGAGGCCTATAAATTTATATCTAAATTAAAGCTTAGGTTCTCCTCTTTCAGAAAAACACCATACTTTTGAATTTGGATAATT
Organism: Zoroaster sp. YZ-2022; assembly: GCA_029582265.1. Lineage (NCBI taxonomy): Eukaryota > Metazoa > Echinodermata > Asteroidea > Forcipulatida > Zoroasteridae > Zoroaster > Zoroaster sp. YZ-2022. Next base: position 43,222 of record JAQQFT010000033.1, on the reverse strand, counting down.
ATTTATACCTTAAACGGCCTCCATGGACACTTAGCCCTCTGTAAAATACCGGTCAACTTGCATGCGGTTTCACCACAAACAATACAGCACTATACAGTGTTACAAAAAACATTTCTAGGGTTGGCAATAACATTTTAAGTTTTCAAGGGAGGCCGATGAATTTATATCTAAATTAAAGCTTATGTTCTCCCTTTCAGAAAAACACCATACTTTTGAATTTGGATAATTTTCTTAGTACATTAAACGGCCTCCATGGACACTTAGCCCTCTGTAAATACGGTCAACTTGCATGCGGTTTCACCGCAAACAATACAGCACTATACAGTGTTACAAAAAAACATTTCTAGGTTGGGAATAACTTTAAAGTTTTCAAGGAGGCCGATAAATTTATATCTAAATTAAAGCTTAGGTTCTCCCCTTTCAGAAAAACACCATACTTTTGAATTTGGATAATTTTTTCGTACCTTAAACGGCCTCCATGGACACTTAGCCCTCTGTAAAATACGGTCAACTTGCATGCGGTTTCACGGCAAACAATACAGCACTATACAATGTTACACAAAAAAACATTTCTAGGCTTGGGAATAACTTTTAAAGTTTTCAAGGGAGGCCTATAAATTTATATCTAAATTAAAGCTTAGGTTCTCCTTTCAGAAAAACACCATACTTTTGAATTTGGATAATTATTCATACCTTAAACGGCCTCCATGGACACTTAGCCCCTGTAAAATACGGTCAACTTGCATGCGGTTTCACCGCAAACAATACAGCACTATACAGTGTTACAAAAAAAAACATTTCTAGGTTGGGAATAACTTTAAAGTTTTCAAGGAGGCCGATAAAATTTATATCTAAATTAAAGCTTAGGTTCTCCCTTTCAGAAAAACACCATACTTTTGAATTTGGATAATTTTTAGTACCTTTAAACGGCCTCCATGGACACTTAGCCCTCTGTAAAATACGGTCAACTTGCATGCGGTTTCACCGCAAACAATACAGCACTATACACTGTTACAAAAAAACATTTCTAGGGTTGGGAATAACTTTTAAAGTTTTAAAGAGAGGCCGATAAATTTATATCTATATTAAATCTTAGGTTCTCCCTTCAGAAAAACACCATACTTTTGAATTTGGATAATTTTCATACCTTAAACGGCCTCCATGGACACTTAGCCTCTGTAAAATACTGTCAACTTGCATGCGGTTTCACCACAAACAATACAGCACTATACACTGTTACGAAAAAAACATTTCTAGGGTTGGGAATAACTTTAAAGTTTTAAGGGAGGCCGATAAATTTATATCTAAATTAAAGCTTAGGTTCTCCCTTTCAGAAAACACCAAACTCTTTGAATTTGGATAATATTTGTACCTTAAACGGCCTCCATGGACACTTAGCCCTCTGTAAAATACGGTCAACTTGCATGCGGTTTCACCGCAAACAATACAGCACTATACACTGTTACAAAAAACATTTCTAGGGTTGGGAATAACTTTTAAAGTTTTCAAGGGAGGCAGATAAAATTGATATCTAAATTAAAGCTTAGGTTCTCCCCTCTCGGAAAAACACAAAATCTTTGAATTTGGATAATGTCTTCGTACCTTAAACGGCCTCCATGGACACTTAGCCCTCTGTAAAATACGGTCAACTTGCATGCGGTTTCACCGCAAACAATACAGCACTATACAGTGTTACAAAAAAAACATTTCTATGGTTGGGAATAACTTTTAAAGTTTTTAAGGGAGGCAGATAAAATTGATATCTAAATTAAAGCTTAGGTTCTCCCCTCTCGGAAAAACACAAAATCTTTGAATTTGGATAATGTCTTCATACCTTAAACGGCCTCCATGGACACTTAGGCCCCTGTAAAATACGGTCAACTTGTATGCGGTTTCACAGAAAACAATACAGCACTGTACACTGTTACGAAAGAAACATTTCTAAGGTTGGGAATAACTTTTCAAGTTTTTAAGGGAGGCAGATAAAATTGATATCTAAATTAAAGCTTAGGTTCTCCTCTCGGAAAACACAAAATCTTTGAATTTGGATAATGTCTTCATACCTTAAACGGCCTCCATGGACACTTAGCCCCCTGTAAAATACGGTCAACTTGCATGCGGTTTCATAGAAAACAATACAGCACTGTACACTGTTACGAAAGAAACATTTCTAAGGTTGGGAATAACTTTTCAGGTTTTTAAGGAGGCAGATAAATTGATATCTCAAATTAAAGCTTAGGTTCTCCTCTCGGAAAAACACAAAATCTTTGAAATTGGATAATGTCTTCATACCTGAAACGGCCTCTATGGACACTTAGCCCCTGTAAAATACGGTCAACTTGCATGCGGTTTCACAGAAAACAATACAGCACTGTACACTGTTACGAAAGAAACATTTCTAAGGTTGGGAATAACTTTTCAAGTTTTTAAGGGAGGCAGATAAAATTGATATCTAAATTAAAGCTTAGGTTCTCCTCTCGGAAAAACACAAAATCTTTGAATTTGGATAATGTCTTCATACCTTAAACGGCCTCCATGGACACTTAGCCCCTGTAAAATACGGTCAACTTGCATGCGGTTTCAGAAAACAATACAGCACTGTACACTGTTACGAAAGAAACATTTCTAAGGTTGGGAATAACTTTAAAGGTTTTTAAGGAAGCAGATAAAATTGATATCTAAATTAAAGCTTAGGTTCTCCTCTCTGAAAAAAACACAAAATCTTTTGAATTTGGATAATGTCTTCATACCTTAAACGGCCTCCATGGACACTTAGCCCCCTGTAAAATACGGTCAACTTGCATGCGGTTTCACAGAAACAATACAGCACTGTACACTGTTACGAAAGAAACATTTCTAAGGTTGGGAATAACTTTTCAAGTTTTTAAGGGAGGCAGATAAAATTGATATCTAAATTAAAGCTTAGGTTCTCACCTCTAGTAAATTTACAAAATCTTTGATTTTGGTTTATGTCTTCATACCTTAAACGGCCTCCATGGACACTTAGCCCCCTGTAAAATAATACGGTCAACTTGCATGCGGTTTCACAGAAAACAATACAGCACTGTACACTGTTACGAAAGAAACATTTCTAAGGGTTGGGAATAACTTTTCAAGTTTTTAATGGAGGCAGATAAAATTGATATCTAAATTAAAGCTTAGGTTCTCCCCTCTCGGAAAAACACAAAATCTTTGAATTTGGATAATGTCTTCATACCTTAAACGGCCTCCATGGACACTTAGCCCCCTGTAAAATACGGTCAACTTGCATGCGGTTTCACAGAAAACAATACAGCACTGTACACTGTTACGACAGAAACATTTCTAAGGTTGGGAATAACTTTTCAAGTTTTTTAAGGGAAATAAAGATATCTAAATTAAAGCTTAGGTTCTCCCTCTCGAAAAACACAAAATCTTTGAATTTGGATAATGTTCATACCTTAAACGGCCTCCATGGACACTTAGCCCCCTCTGTAAAATACGGTCAACTTGTATGCGGTTTCACAGAAAACAACACAGCACTGTACACTGTTACGAAAGAAACATTTCTAAGGGTTGGGAATAACTTTTCAAGTTTTTAAGGGAGGCAGATAAAATTGATATCTCAAATTAAAGCTTAGGTTCTCCTCTTGAAAAACACAAAATCTTTGAATTTTGGATAATGTCTTCATACCTTAAACGGCCTCCATGGACACTTAGCCCTGTAAAATACGGTCAACTTGCATGCGGTTTCACAGAAAACAATACAGCACTGTACACGTGTGAAAGAAACATTTCTAAGGTTGGGAATAACTTTTAAAGTTTTAAGGAGACAGATAAAATTGATATCTAAATTAAAGCTTAGGTTCTCCTCTCGAAAAACACAAAATCTTTGAATTTGATAATGTCTTCATACCTTAAACGGCCTCCATGGACACTTAGCCCCTGTAAAATACGGTCAACTTGCATGCGGTTTCACAGAAAACAATACAGCACTGTACACTGTTACGAAAGAAACATTTCTAAGGTTGGGAATAACTTTTCAAGTTTTTAAAGGGAGACAGATAAAATTGATATCTAAATTAAAGCTTAGGTTCTCCCCTCTCGGAATTACACAATTTCTTTGAATTTTGATAATGTCTTCATACCTTAAACGGCCTCCATGGACACTTAGCCCCTGTAAAATACGGTCAACTTGCATGCGGTTTCACAGAAAACAATACAGCACTGTACACTGTTACGAAAGAAACATTTCTAAGGTTGGGAATAACTTTTCAAGTTTTTAAGGGAGACAGATAAAATTCATATCTAAATTAAAGCTTAGGTTCTCCTCTCGGAAAACACAAAATCTTTGAATTTGGATAATGTCTTCATACCTTAAACGGCCTCCATGGACACTTAGCCCCCTGTAAAATACGGTCAACTTGCATGCGGTTTCACAGAAAACAATACAGCACTGTACACTGTTACGAAAGAAACATTTCTAAGGTTGGGAATAACTTTTAAAGTTTTTAAGGGAGACAGATACAATTCGTATCTAAATTAAAGCTTAGGTTCTCCCCTCTCGGAAAAACACAAATTCTTTGAATTTGGATAATGTCTTCATACCTTAAACGGCCTCCATGGACACTTTTCCCCCCTGTAAAATACGGTCAACTTGCATGCGGTTTCATAGAAAACAATACAGCACTGTACACTGTTACGAAAGAAACATTTCTAAGGTTGGGAATAACTTTTCAGGTTTTTAAGGGAGACAGATAAAATTGATATCTAAATTAAAGCTTAGCTTCTCCCTCGGAAAACACAAAATCTTTGAATTTGGATAATGTCTTCATACCTTAAACGGCCTCCATGGACACTTGGCCCCTGTATAATTCGGTCAACTTGCATGCGTTTTCACAATAAAACAATACAGCACTGTTCTCTTTTAAGAAAGAAACATTTCTAAGGTTGGGAATAACTTTTAAAGTTTTAAGGAGACAGATAAATTGATATTCAAATTAAAGCTTAGGTTCTCCTCTCGAAAAAACACAAAATCTTTGAATTTGGATAATGTCTTCATACCTTAAACGGCCTCCATATGGACACTTAGCCCCTGTAAAATACGGTCAACTTGCATGCGGTTTCACAGAAAACAATACAGCACTGTACACTGTTACGAAAGAAACATTTCTAAGGTTGGGAATAACTTTCAAGTTTTTAAGGGAGACAGATAAAATTGATATTCTAAATTAAAGCTTAGGTTCTCCCCTCTCGAAAACACACAAAATCTTTTGAATTTGGATAATGTCTTCATACCTTAAACGGCCTCCATGGACACTTAGCCCCCGTAAAATACGGTCAACTTGCATGCGGTTTCACAGAAAACATAAAGCACTGTACACCTTTACGAAAGAAACATTTCTAAGGTTGGGAATAACTTTTAAAGTTTTTGGTGAGACAGATACAATTGATATCTAAATTAAAGCTTAGGTTCTCCCTCTCGAAAAACACAAAATCTTTGAATTTGGATAATGTCTTCATACCTTAAACGGCCTCTATGGACACTTAGCCCCTGTAAAATACGGTCAACTTGCATGCGGTTTCACAGAAAACAATACAGCACTGTACACTGTTACGAAAGAAACATTTCTAAGGTTGGGAATAACTTTTCAGATTTTTAATGATGACAGATAAAATTGATATTCAAATTAAAGCTTAGGTTCTCCTCTCGGAAAACACAAAATCTTTGAATTTGATAATGTCTTCATACCTTAAACGGCCTCCATAGACACTTAGCCCCTGTAAAATACGGTCAACTTGCATGCGGTTTCATAGAAAACAATACAGCACTGTACACTGTTACGAAAGAAACATTTCTAAGGTTGGGAATAACTTTTAAATTTTTAAGGAGACAGATAAATTGATATCTAAATTAAAGCTTAGGTTCTCCCCTCTTAAAAAACACAAAATCTTTGAATTTGGATAATGTCTTCATACCTTAAACGGCCTCTATGGACTTTTAGCCCCTGTAAAATACGGTCAACTTGCATGCGGTTTCACAGAAAAAATACAGCACTGTACACTGTTACGAAAGAAACATTTCTAAGGTTGGGAATAACTTTTCAGGTTTTTAAGGAAGACAGATAAAATTGATATCTAAATTAAAGCTTAGGTTCTCCTCTCGGGAAAAACACAAAATCTTTGAATTTGGATAATGTCTTCATACCTTAAACGGCCTCCATAGACACTTAGCCCCTGTAAAATAATACGGTCAACTTGCATGCGGTTTCACAGAAAACAATACAGCACTGTACACTGTTACGAAAGAAACATTTCTAAGGTTGGGAATAACTTTTAAAGATATTAAGGAAGACAGAAAAAAATGATATAAAAATTAAAGAATAGGTTCTCCCTCTCGGAAAAACACACAAAATCTTTGAATTTGGATAATGTCTTCATACCTTAAACGGCCTCCATGGACACTTTAGCCCTGTAAAATACGGTCAACTTGCATATGGTTTTCACAGAAAACAATACAGCACTGTACACTGTTACGAAAGAAACATTTCTAAGGTTGGGAATAACTTTTCAAGTTTTTAAGACAGATAAAATTGAATATCTAAATTAAAGCTTAGGTTCTCCCTCTCGAAAAAACACAAAATCTTGAATTTGGATAATGTCTTCATACCTTAAACGGCCTCCATGGACACTTAGCCCCTGTAAAATACGGTCAACTTGCATGCGGTTTCACAGAAAACAATACAGCACTGTACACTGTTACGAAAGAAACATTTCTAAGGTTGGGAATAACTTTTCAGATTTTTAAGGGAGACAGATAAAATTGATATCTAAATTAAAGCTAAGGTTCTGCCCACTCGTAAAAACACAAAATCTTTGAATTTGGATAATGTCTTCATACCTTAAACGGCCTCCATGGACACTTAGCCCCCTGTAAAATACGGTCAACTTGCATGCGTATTCACAGAAAACAAAACAGCACAGTACACAGATACTAAAGAAAAATTACTAAGGTTGGGAATAACTTTACAAGTTTTAAGGGAGACAGATAAAATTGATATCTAAATTAAAGCTTAGGTTCTCCCCTCTCGGAAAACACAAAATCTTTGAATTTGGATAATGTCTTCATACCTTAAACGGCCTCCATGGACACTTAGCCCCCTGTAAAATACGGTCAACTTGCATGCGGTTTCACAGAAAACAATACAGCACTGTACACTGTTACGAAAGAAACATTTCTAAGGTTGGGAATAACTTTTCAAGTTTTTAAGGGAGACAGATAAAATTGATATATAAATTAAAGCTTAGGTTCTCCCCTCTTGGAAAAACACAAAATCTTTGAATTTGATAATGTCTTCATACCTTAAACGGCCTCCATGGACACTTAGCCCCCTGTAAAATACGGTCAACTTGTATGCGGTTTCACAGAAACCAATACAGCACTGTACACTGTTACATGAAAGAAACATTTCTAAGGTTTGGAATAACTTTTCAGGTTTTTAAGGAAGACAGATAAAATTGATATCTAAATTAAAGCTTAGGTTCTCCCCTCTCGGAAAAACACAAAATCTTTGAATTTGGATAATGTCTTCATACCTTAAACGGCCTCCATGGACACTTAGCCCCCCTGTAAAATACGGTCAACTTGCATGCGGTTTCACAGAAAACAATACAGCACTGTACACTGTTACGAAAGAAACATTTCTAAGGTTGGGAATAACTTTTCAAGTTTTTAAGGGAGGCAGATAAAATTGATATCTAAATTAAAGCTAGGGTGCTCCACTCTCGGTAAAACACAAAATCTTTGTATTTGGATACGTCTTCATACCTTAAACGGCCTCCATAGACACTTAGCCCCCTGTAAAATACGGTCAACTTGCATGCGGTTTCACAGAAAACAATACAGCACTGTACACTGTTACGAAAGAAACATTTCTAAGGTTGGGAATAACTTTTCAAGTTTTTAAGGGAGACAGATACAATTGATATCTAAATTAAAGCTTAGGTTCTCCCTCTCGGAAAAACACAAAATCTTTGAATTTTGATTATGTCTTCATTCCTTTAAACGGCCTCCATGGGACACTTAGCCCCTGTAAAATACGGTCAACTTGTATGCGGTTTCACAGAAAACAATACAGCACTGTACACTGTAACGAAAGAAACATTTCTAAGGTTGGGGAATAACTTTTAAGGTTTTTTTTAAGGAAGACAGATAAATTGATATCTAAATTAAAGCTTAGGTTCTCCCTCTCGGAAAAACACAAAATTCTTTGAATTTGGATAATGTCTTCATACCTTAAACGGCCTCCATGGACACTTAGCCCCTGTAAAATACGGTCAACTTGCATGCGGTTTCATAGAAAACAATACAGCACTGTACACTGTTACGAAAGAAACATTTCTAAGGTTGGGAATAACTTTTCAAGTTTTAAGGGAGGCAGATAAAATTGATATCTAAATTAAAGCTAGGTTCTCCTCTCGGAAAAACACAAAATCTTTGAATTTGATAATGTCTTCATACCTTAAACGGCCTCCATGGACACTTAGCCCCCTGTAAAATACGGTCAACTTGCATGCGGTTTCATAGAAAACAATACAGCACTGTACACTGTTACGAAAGAAACATTTCTAAGGTTGGGAATAACTTTTCAGGTTTTTAAGGAAGACAGATAAAATTGATATCTAAATTAAAGCTTAGGTTCTCCCCTCTTGGAAAAACACAACATCTTTGAATTTGGATAATGTCTTCATACCTTAAACGGCCTCCATAGACACTTAGCCCCCTGTAAAATACGGTCAACTTGCATGCGGTTTCATAGAAAACAATACAGCACTGTACACTGTTACGAAAGAAACATTTCTAAGGTTGGGAATAACTTTTCAAGTTTTTAAGGGAGACAGATAAAATTGATATCTAAATTAAAGCTTAGGTTCTCCCCTCTCGGTAAAACACAAAATCTTTGAATTTGGATAATGTCTTCATACCTTAAACGGCCTCCATAGACACTTAGCCCCCTGTAAAATACGGTCAACTTGCATGCGGTTTCACAGAAAACAATACAGCACTGTACACTGTTACGAAAGAAACATTTCTAAGGTTGGGAATAACTTTTCAGGTTTTTAAGGGAGACAGATAAAATTGATATCTAAATTAAAGCTTAGGTTCTCCCCTCTCGGAAAAACACAAAATCTTTGAATTTGGATAATGTCTTCATACCTTAAACGGCCTCCATGGACACTTAGCCCCTGTAAAATACGGTCAACTTGCATGCGGTTTCACAGAAAACAATACAGCACTGTACACTGTTACGAAAGAAACATTTCTAAGGTTGGGAATAACTTTTCAGGTTTTTAAGGAAGACAGATAAAATTGATATCTAAATTAAAGCTTAGGTTCTCCCCTCTTGGAAAAACACAAAATCTTTGAATTTGGATAATGTCTTCATACCTTAAACGGCCTCCATGGACACTTAGCCCCCTGTAAAATACGGTCAACTTGCATGCGGTTTCATAGAAAACAATACAGCACTGTACACTGTTACGAAAGAAACATTTCTAAGGTTGGGAATAACTTTTAAATTTTTAAGGGAGACAGATAAAATTCATATCTAAATTAAAGCTTAGGTTCTCCCCTCTCGGAAAAAACACAAAATTCTTTGAATTTGGATAATGTCTTCATACCTTAAACGGCCTCCATGGACACTTAGCCCCCTGTAAAATACGGTCAACTTGCATGCGGTTTCACAGAAAACAATACAGCACTGTACACTGTTACGAAAGAAACATTTCTAAGGTTGGGAATAACTTTTCACGTTTTTAAGGGAGGCAGATAAAATTGATATCTAAATTAAAGCTTAGGTTCTCCCCTCTCGGAAAAACACAAAATCTTTGAATTTGGATAATGTCTTCATACCTTAAACGGCCTCCATGGACACTTAGCCCCCTGTAAAATACGGTCAACTTGCATGCGGTTTCATAGAAAACAATACAGCACTGTACACTGTTACGAAAGAAACATTTCTAAGGTTGGGAATAACTTTTAAAGTTTTTAAGGGAGACAGATAAAATTGATATCTAAATTAAAGCTTAGGTTCTCCCCTCTCGGAAAAACACAAAATCTTTGAATTTGGATAATGTCTTCATACCTTAAACGGCCTCCATGGACACTTAGCCCCTGTAAAATACGGTCAACTTGCATGCGGTTTCACAGAAAACAATACAGCACTGTACACTGTTACGAAAGAAACATTTCTAAGGTTGGGAATAACTTTTCAGGTTTTTAAGGAAGACAGATAAAATTGATATCTAAATTAAAGCTTAGGTTCTCCCCTCTTGGAAAAACACAACATCTTTGAATTTGGATAATGTCTTCATACCTTAAACGGCCTCCATAGACACTTAGCCCCCTGTAAAATACGGTCAACTTGCATGCGGTTTCATAGAAAACAATACAGCACTGTACACTGTTACGAAAGAAACATTTCTAAGGTTGGGAATAACTTTTCAAGTTTTTAAGGGAAACAGATAAAATTGATATCTAAATTAAAGCTTAGGTTCTCCTCTCTCGGAAAAAACACAAAATCTTTGAATTTGGATAATGTCTTCATACCTTAAACGGCCTCCATGGACACTTAGCCCCTGTAAAATACGGTCAACTTGCATGCGGTTTCATAGAAAACAATACAGCACTGTACACTGTTACGAAAGAAACATTTCTAAGGTTGGGAATAACTTTTCAGGTTTTAAGGAAGACAGATAAAATTGATATCTAAATAAATTAAAGCTTAGGTTCTCCCTCTTGGAAAAAACACAAAATCTTTGAATTTGGATAATGTCTTCATACCTTAAACGGCCTCCATAGACACTTAGCCCCTGTAAAATACGGTCAACTTGCATGCGGTTTCATAGAAAACAATACAGCACTGTACACTGTTACGAAAGAAACATTTCTAAGGTTGGGAATAACTTTTAAAGTTTTTAAGGGAGGCAGATAAAATTGATATCTAAATTAAAGCTTAGGTTCTCCCCTCTTGGAAAAACACAACATCTTTGAATTTGGATAATGTCTTCATACCTTAAACGGCCTCCATAGACACTTAGCCCCTGTAAAATACGGTCAACTTGCATGCGGTTTCATAGAAAACAATACAGCACTGTACACTGTTACGAAAGAAACATTTCTAAGGTTGGGAATAACTTTTCAAGTTTTTAAGGGAGACAGATAAAATTGATATCTAAATTAAAGCTTAGGTTCTCCTCTTGGAAAAACACAAAATCTTTTGAACTTGGATAATGTCTTCATACCTTAAACGGCCTCCATGGACACTTAGCCCTGTAAAATACGGTCAACTTGCATGCGGTTTCACAGAAAACAATACAGCACTGTACACTGTTACGAAAGAAACATTTCTAAGGTTGGGAATAACTTTAAAGTTTTTAAGGGAGGCAGATAAAATTGATATCTAAATTAAAGCTTAGGTTCTCCCCTCTCGGAAAAACACAAAATCTTTGAATTTGGATAATGTCTTCATACCTTAAACGGCCTCCATGGACACTTAGCCCCCTGTAAAATATGGTCAACTTGCATGCGGTTTCACAGAAAACAATACAGCACTGTACACTGTTACGAAAGAAACATTTCTAAGGTTGGGAATAACTTTTCAAGTTTTTAAGGGAGGCAGATAAAATTGATATCTAAATTAAAGCTTAGGTTCTCCCCTCTTGGAAAAACACAAAATCTTTGAATTTGATAATGTCTTCATACCTTAAACGGCCTCCATGGACACTTAGCCCCTGTAAAATACGGTCAACTTGCATGCGGTTTCACAGAAAACAATACAGCACTGTACACTGTTACGAAAGAAACATTTCTAAGGTTGGGAATAACTTTTCAGGTTTTTAAGCGAGACAGATAAAATTGATATCTAAATTAAAGCTTAGGTTCTTCCCTCTCGGAAAAACACAAAATCTTTGAATTTGGATAATGTCTTCATACCTTAAACGGCCTCCATGGACACTTAGCCCCCTGTAAAATACGGTCAACTTGCATGCGGTTTCACAGAAAACAATACAGCACTGTACACTGTTACGAAAGAAACATTTCTAAGGTTGGGAATAACTTTTCAAGTTTTTATTTTAAGGGAGGCAGATAAAATTGATATCTAAATTAAAGCTTAGGTTCTCCCATTTCAGAAAAAACACAACATTTTTGAATTTGGATAATGTCTTCATACCTTAAACGGCCTCCATGGACACTTAGCCCCCTGTAAAATACGGTCAACTTGCATGCGGTTTCATAGAAAACAATACAGCACTGTACACTGTTACGAAAGAAACATTTCTAAGGTTGGGAATAACTTTTAAAGTTTTTAAGGGAGACAGATAAAATTGATATCTAAATTAAAGCTTAGGTTCTCCTCTCGGAAAAACACAAAATCTTTGAATTTGGATAATGTCTTCATACCTTAAACGGCCTCCATGGACACTTAGCCCCCTGTAAAATACGGTCAACTTGCATGCGGTTTCACAGAAAACAATACAGCACTGTACACTGTTACGAAAGAAACATTTCTAAGGTTGGGAATAACTTTTCAGGTTTTTAAGGAAGACAGATAAAATTGATATCTAAATTAAAGCTTAGGTTCTACACAAATGGAAAAACACAAAAAATTAGAATTTGGATAATGTCTTCATACCTTAAACGGCCTCCATAGACACTAAGCCCCCTGTAAAATACGGTCAACTTGCATTCGGCTTCATAGAACACAATACCCCACTGTACACTGTTACGAAAGAAACATTTCTAAGGTTGGGAATAACTTTTCAAGTTTTTAAGGGAGACAGATAAAATTGATATCTAAATTAAAGCTTAGGTTCTCCTCTCGGAAAACACAATATCTTTGAATTTTGGATAATGTCTTCATACCTTAAACGGCCTCCATGGACACTTAGCCCCCTGTAAAATACGGTCAACTTGCATGCGGTTTCACAAAAAAACAATACAGCACTGTACACTGTTACGAAAGAAACATTTCTAAGGTTGGGAATAACTTTTCAAGTTTTAAGGAAGACAGATAAAATTGATATCTAAAATTAAAGCTTAGGTTCTCCCTCTCTGGAAAACACAAAATCTTTGAATTTGGATAATGTCTTCATACCTTAAACGGCCTCCATGGACACTTAGCCCCTGTAAAATACGGTCAACTTGCATGCGGTTTCATAGAAAACAATACAGCACTGTACACTGTTACGAAAGAAACATTTCTAAGGTTGGGAATAACTTTTCAAGTTTTAAATAGAGACAGATAAAATTGATATCTAAATTAAATCTTAGGTTCTCCCAACTCCGAAAAACACAAAATCTTTGAATTTGGATAATGTCTTCATACCTTAAACGGCCTCCATGGACACTTAGCCCCCTGTAAAATACGGTCAACTTGCATGCGGTTTCACAGAAAACAATACAGCACTGTACACTGTTACGAAAGAAACATTTCTAAGGTTGGGAATAACTTTTAAAGTTTTAAGGGAGACAGATAAATTGATATCTAAATTAAAGCTTAGGTTCTCCTCGGAATAACACAAAATTTTTGAATTTGGATATTGTTTTCATACCTTAAAGGGCCTCCATAGACACTTAGCCCCTGTAAAATACGGTCAACTTGCATTTTTTCATAGAAAACAATACAGCACTGTACACTGTTACGAAAGAAACATTTCTAAGGTTGGGAATAACTTTTCAGGTTTTTAAGGCAGGCAGATAAAATTGATATCTAAATTAAAGCTTAGGTTCTCCCTCTTAAAAAACACAAAATCTTTGAATTTGGATAATGTCTTCATACCTTAAACGGCCTCCATGGACACTTAGCCCCTGTAAAATACGGTCAACTTGCATGCGGTTTCACAGAAAACAATACAGCACTGTACACTGTTACGAAAGAAACATTTCTAAGTTTGGGAATAACTTTTCAAGTTTGTAATGGAGACTGATAAAATTGATATCTAAATTAAAGCTTAGGTTCTCCCCTCTCGGAAAAACACAAAATCTTTGAATTTGGATAATGTCTTCATACCTTAAACGGCCTCCATGGACACTTAGCCCCTGTAAAATACGGTCAACTTGCATGCGGTTTCACAGAAAACAATACAGCACTGTACACTGTTACGAAAGAAACATTTCTAAGGTTGGGAATAACTTTACAAATTGATAAGGGAGACAGATAAAATTGATATCTAAATTAAAGCTAAGGTTCTCCTCTTGAAAACACAAAATCTTTGAATTTGGATAATGTCTTCATACCTTAAACGGCCTCCATGGACACTTAGCCCCCTGTAAAATACGGTCAACTTGCATGCGGTTTCACAGAAAACAATACAGCACTGTACACTGTTACGAAAGAAACATTTCTAAGGTTGGGAATAACTTTTCAGGTTTTTAAGGGAGACAGATAAAATTGATATCTAAATTAAAGCTTAGGTTCTTCCCTCTCGGAAAAACACAAAATCTTTGAATTTGGATAATGTCTTCATACCTTAAACGGCCTCCATGGACACTTAGCCCCCTGTAAAATACGGTCAACTTGCATGCGGTTTCACAGAAAACAATACAGCACTGTACACTGTTACGAAAGAAACATTTCTAAGGTTGTGAATAACTTTTCAATTTTTAAGGGAGGCAGATAAAATTCATATCTAAATTAAAGCTTAGATTCTCCCTCTTGAAAAAACACAAAATCTTTGAATTTGGATAATGTCTTCATACCTTAAACGGCCTCCATAGAAACTTAGCACCAATTTAAATACGGTCAACTTGCATGCGGTTTCACAGAAAACAATACAGCACTGTACACTGTTACGAAAGAAACATTTCTAAGGTTGGGAATAACTTTTCAAGTTTTTAAGGAGACAGATAAAATTGATATCTAAATTAAAGCTTAGGTTCTCCTCTCAAAAACACAAAATCTTTGAATTTGGATAATGTCTTCATACCTTAAACGGCCTCCATAGACACTTAGCCCCCTGTAAAATACGGTCAACTTGCATGCGGTTTCACAGAAAACAATACAGCACTGTACACTGTTACGAAAGAAACATTTCTAAGGTTGGGAATAACCTTTAAAGTTTTTAAGGGAGGCAGATAAAATTGATATCTAAATTAAAGCTTAGGTTCTCCCCTCTTGGAAAAACACCATACTTTTGAATTTGGATAATGTCTTCATACCTTAAACGGCCTCCATGGACACTTAGCCCCTGTAAAATACGGTCAACTTGCATGCGGTTTCACAGAAAACAATACAGCACTGTACACTGTTACGAAAGAAACATTTCTAAGGTTGGGAATAACTTTTCAGGTTTTTAAGGGAGACAGATAAAATTGATATCTAAATTAAAGCTTAGGTTCTCCTCTTTCAGGAAATCACATGACTTTTGAATTTGGATAATGTCTTCATACCTTAAACGGCCTCCATGGACACTTAGCCCCCTGTAAAATACGGTCAACTTGCATGCGGTTTCACAGAAAACAATACAGCACTGTACACTGTTACGAAAGAAACATTTCTAAGGTTGGGAATAACTTTCAAGTTTTTAAGGGAGACAGATAAAATTGATATCTAAATTAAAGCTTAGTTTCTCCCCTCTCGGAAAAACACAAAATCTTAATTTGGATAATGTCTTCATACCTTAAACGGCCTCCATGGACACTTAGCCCCCTGTAAAATACGGTCAACTTGCATGCGGTTTCACAGAAAACAATACAGCACTGTACACTGTTACGAAAGAAACATTTCTAAGGTTGGGAATAACTTTTAAATTTTTTAAGGGAGGCAGATAAAATTGATATCTAAATTAAAGCTTAGGTTCTAACCTCTATTAAAAACACAAAATCTTTGAATTTGGATAATGTCTTCATACCTTAAACGGCCTCCATGGACACTTAGCCCCTGTAAAATACGGTCAACTTGCATGCGGTTTCACAGAAAACAATACAGCACTGTACACTGTTACGAAAGAAACATTTCTAAGGTTGGGAATAACTTTAAAGTTTTTAAGGGAGACAGATAAAATTGATATCTAAATTAAAGCTTAGGTTCTCCCCTCTCGGAAAAACACAAAATCTTTGAATTTGGATAATGTCTTCATACCTTAAACGGCCTCCATGGACACTTAGCCCCCTGTAAAATACGGTCAACTTGCATGCGGTTTCACAGAAAACAATACAGCACTGTACACTGTTACGAAAGAAACATTTCTAAGGTTGGGAATAACTTTTCAGGTTTTTAAGGAAGACAGATAAAATTGATATCTAAATTAAAGCTTAGGTTCTCCCCTCTTGGAAAAACACAACATCTTTGAATTTGGATAATGTCTTCATACCTTAAACGGCCTCCATAGACACTTAGCCCCCTGTAAAATACGGTCAACTTGCATGCGGTTTCATAGAAAACAATACAGCACTGTACACTGTTACGAAAGAAACATTTCTAAGGTTGGGAATAACTTTTCAAGTTTTTAAGGGAGACAGATAAAATTGATATCTAAATTAAAGCTTAGGTTCTCCTCTCGGTAAAAAACACAAAATCTTTGAATTTGGATAATGTCTTCATACCTTAAACGGCCTCCATGGACACTTAGCCCCTGTAAAATACGGTCAACTTGCATGCGGTTTCATAGAAAACAATACAGCACTGTACACTGTTACGAAAGAAACATTTCTAAGGTTGGGAATAACTTTTCAAGTTTTTAAGGAAGACAGATAAAATTGATATCTAAATTAAAGCTTAGGTTCTCCCCTCTCGGAAAACACAAAATCTTTGAATTTGGATAATGTCTTCATACCTTAAACGGCCTCCATGGACACTTAGCCCCTGTAAAATACGGTCAACTTGCATGCGGTTTCATAGAAAACAATACAGCACTGTACACTGTTACGAAAGAAACATTTCTAAGGTTGGGAATAACTTTTAAAGTTTTTAAGGGAGACAGATAAAATTGATATCTAAATTAAAGCTTAGGTTCTCCCCTCTCGGAAAAACACAAAATCTTTGAATTTGGATAATGTCTTCATACCTTAAACGGCCTCCATGGACACTTAGCCCCCTGTAAAATACGGTCAACTTGCATGCGGTTTCACAGAAAACAATACAGCACTGTACACTGTTACGAAAGAAACATTTCTAAGGTTGGGAATAACTTTTCAGGTTTTTAAGGAAGACAGATAAAATTGATATCTAAATTAAAGCTTAGGTTCTCCCCTCTTGGAAAAACACAACATCTTTGAATTTGGATAATGTCTTCATACCTTAAACGGCCTCCATAGACACTTAGCCCCCTGTAAAATACGGTCAACTTGCATGCGGTTTCACAGAAAACAATACAGCACTGTACACTGTTACGAAAGAAACATTTCTAAGGTTGGGAATAACTTTTCAAGTTTTTAAGGGAGACAGATAAAATTGATATCTAAATTAAAGCTTAGGTTCTCCCCTCTCGGAAAAACACAAAATCTTTGAATTTGGATAATGTCTTCATACCTTAAACGGCCTCCATGGACACTTAGCCCCCTGTAAAATACGGTCAACTTGCATGCGGTTTCACAGAAAACAATACAGCACTGTACACTGTTACGAAAGAAACATTTCTAAGGTTGGGAATAACTTTTCAGGTTTTTAAGGAAGACAGATAAAATTGATATCTAAATTAAAGCTTAGGTTCTCCCCTCTTGGAAAAACACAACATCTTTGAATTTGGATAATGTCTTCATACCTTAAACGGCCTCCATAGACACTTAGCCCCCTGTAAAATACGGTCAACTTGCATGCGGTTTCATAGAAAACAATACAGCACTGTACACTGTTACGAAAGAAACATTTCTAAGATTGGGAATAACTTTTAAAGTTTTTAAGGGAGGCAGATAAAATTGATATCTAAATTAAAGCTTAGCTTCTCCCCTCTCGGAAAAACACAAAATCTTTGAATTTGGATAATGTCTTCATACCTTAAACGGCCTCCATGGACACTTAGCCCCCTGTAAAATACGGTCAACTTGCATGCGGTTTCACAGAAAACAATACAGCACTGTACACTGTTACGAAAGAAACATTTCTAAGGTTGGGAATAACTTTCAGGTTTTAAGGGAGACAGATAAAATTGATATCTAAATTAAAGCTTAGGTTCTCCCCTCTTGGAAAAACACAAAATCTTTGAATTTGGATAATGTCTTCATACCTTAAACGGCCTCCATGGACACTTAGCCCCTGTAAAATACGGTCAACTTGCATGCGGTTTCACAGAAAACAATACAGCACTGTACACTGTTACTAAAGAAACATTTCTAAGGTTGGGAATAACTTTTCAAGTTTTAAAGGGAGGTAGATAAAATTGATATCTAAATTAAAGCTTGGGTTCTCCTCTTGGAAAAACACAAAATTTTTGATTTTGGATAATGTATTCATACCTTAAACGGCCTCCATGGACACTTAGCCCCTGTAAAATACGGTCAACTTGCATGCGGTTTCACAGAAAACAATACAGCACTGTACACTGTTACGAAAGAAACATTTCTAAGGTTGGGAATAACTTTTCAGGTTTTTAAGGAAGACAGATAAAATTGATATCTAAATTAAAGCTTAGGTTCTTCCCTCTCGGAAAAACACAAAATCTTTGAATTTGGATAATGTCTTCATACCTTAAACGGCCTCCATGGACACTTAGCCCCCTGTAAAATACGGTCAACTTGCATGCGGTTTCACAGAAAACAATACAGCACTGTACACTGTTACGAAAGAAACATTTCTAAGGTTGGGAATAACTTTTCAAGTTTTTAAGGAGATAAAATTGATATCTAAATTAAAGCTTAGGTTCTCCTCTCGGAAAAACACAAATCTTTTGAATTTGGATAATGTCTTCATACCTTAAACGGCCTCCATGGACACTTAGCCCCTGTAAAATACGGTCAACTTGCATGCGGTTTCACAGAAAACAATACAGCACTGTACACTGTTACGAAAGAAACATTTCTAAGGTTGGGAATAACTTTTCAAGTTTTTAAAGGAGACAGATAAAATTCATATCTAAATTAAAGCTTAGGTTCTCCCTCTTGAAAACACAAAATCTTTTGAATTTGGATAATGTCTTCATACCTTAAACGGCCTCCATGGACACTTAGCCCCCTGTAAAATACGGTCAACTTGCATGCGGTTTCACAGAAAACAATACAGCACTGTACACTGTTACGAAAGAAACATTTCTAAGGTTGGGAATAACTTTTAAAGTTTTTAAGGGAGGCAGATAAAATTGATATCTAAATTAAAGCTTAGGTTCTCCCCTCTCGGAAAAACACAAAATCTTTGAATTTGGATAATGTCTTCATACCTTAAACGGCCTCCATGGACACTTAGCCCCCTGTAAAATACGGTCAACTTGCATGCGGTTTCACAGAAAACAATACAGCACTGTACACTGTTACGAAAGAAACATTTCTAAGGTTGGGAATAACTTTTAAAGTTTTTAAGGGAGACAGATAAAATTGATATCTAAATTAAAGCTTAGGTTTTCCCCTCTCGGAAAAACACAAAATCTTTTGAATTTGGATAATGTCTTCATACCTTAAACGGCCTCCATGGACACTTAGCCCCTGTAAAATACGGTCAACTTGCATGCGGTTTCACAGAAAACAATACAGCACTGTACACTGTTACGAAAGAAACATTTCTAAGGTTGGGAATAACTTTTCAAGTTTTTAAGGGAGACAGATAAAATTGATATCTAAATTAAAGCTTAGGTTCTCCTCTCGGAAAAACACAAAATCTTTTGAATTTGGATAATTATTTCGTACCTTAAACGGCCTCCATGGACACTTAGCCCCTGTAAAATACGGTCAACTTGCATGCGGTTTCACAGAAAACAATACAGCACTGTACACTGTTACGAAAGAAACATTTCTAAGGTTGGGAATAACTTTTCAGTTTTTAAGGGAGACAGATAAAATTGATATCTAAATTAAAGCTTAGGTTCTACCCTCTCGGAAAAACACAAAATCTTTGAATTTGGATAATGTCTTCATACCTTAAACGGCCTCCATGGACACTTAGCCCCTGTAAAATACGGTCAACTTGCATGCGGTTTCACAGAAAACAATACAGCACTGTACACTGTTACGAAAGAAACATTTCTAAGGTTGGGAATAACTTTTCAAGTTTTTAAGGGAGACAGATAAAATTGATATCTAAATTAAAGCTTAGGTTCTCCCCTCTCGGAAAAACACAAAATCTTTGAATTTGGATAATGTCTTCATACCTTAAACGGCCTCCATGGACACTTAGCCCCCTGTAAAATACGGTCAACTTGCATGCGGTTTCACAGAAAACAATACAGCACTGTACACTGTTACGAAAGAAACATTTCTAAGGTTGGGAATAACTTTTCAGGTTTTTAAGGAAGACAGATAAAATTGATATCTAAATTAAAGCTTAGGTTCTCCCCTCTCGGTAAAACACAAAATCTTTGAATTTGGATAATGTCTTCATACCTTAAACGGCCTCCATGGACACTTAGCCCCCTGTAAAATACGGTCAACTTGCATGCGGTTTCACAGAAAACAATACAGCACTGTACACTGTTACGAAAGAAACATTTCTAAGGTTGGGAATAACTTTCAGGTTTTTAAGGGAAGACAGATAAAATTGATATCTAAATTAAAGCTTAGGTTCTCCCTCTCGGAAAAACACAAAATCTTTTAAATTTGGATAATGTCTTCATACCTTAAACGGCCTCCATGGACACTTAGCCCCTGTAAAATACGGTCAACTTGCATGCGGTTTCATAGAAAACAATACAGCACTGTACACTGTTACGAAAGAAACATTTCTAAGGTTGGGAATAACTTTTCAAGTTTTTAAGGGAGACAGATAAAATTGATATCTAAATTAAAGCTTAGGTTCTCCCCTCTCGGAAAAACACAAAATCTTTGAATTTGGATAATGTCTTCATACCTTAAACGGCCTCCATGGACACTTAGCCCCTGTAAAATACGGTCAACTTGCATGCGGTTTCACAGAAAACAATACAGCACTGTACACTGTTACGAAAGAAACATTTCTAAGGTTGGGAATAACTTTTAAAGTTTTTAAGGGAGACAGATAAAATTGATATCTAAATTAAAGCTTAGGTTCTCCCCTCTCGGAAAAACACAAAATCTTTGAATTTGGATAATGTCTTCATACCTTAAACGGCCTCCATGGACACTTAGCCCCCTGTAAAATACGGTCAACTTGCATGCGGTTTCACAGAAAACAATACAGCACTGTACACTGTTACGAAAGAAACATTTCTAAGGTTGGGAATAACTTTTCAGGTTTTTAAGGAAGACAGATAAAATTGATATCTAAATTAAAGCTTAGGTTCTCCTCTCGAAAACACAAAATCTTTGAATTTGGATAATGTCTTCATACCTTAAACGGCCTCCATAGACACTTAGCCCCTGTAAAATACGGTCAACTTGCATGCGGTTTCACAGAAAACAATACAGCACTGTACACTGTTACGAAAGAAACATTTCTAAGGTTGGGAATAACTTTTCAAGTTTTTAAGGAGACAGATAAAATTGATATCTAAATTAAAGCTTAGGTTCTCCTCTCGGAAAACACAAAATCTTTGAATTTGGATAATGTCTTCATACCTTAAACGGCCTCCATGGACACTTAGCCCCCTGTAAAATACGGTCAACTTGCATGCGGTTTCACAGAAAACAATACAGCACTGTACACTGATACGAAATTAACAGTTCTAAGGGTGGGAATAACTTTTCAGGTTTTTAAGGGAGACAGATAAAATTCATATCTTAATTAAAGCTTAGGTTCTCCCTCTCGGAAAAACACAAAATCTTTGAATTTGGATAATGTCTTCATACCTTAAACGGCCTCCATGGACACTTAGCCCAATGTAAAATACGGTCAACTTGCATGCGGTTTCACAGAAAACAATACAGCACTGTACACTGTTACGAAAGAAACATTTCTAAGGTTGGGAATAACTTTAAAAGTTTTTAAGTCTGGAAGAGAAAATTGATATCTAAATTAAAGCTAAGGTTCTCCTCTCGGAAAACACAAAATCTTTGAATTTGGATAATGTCTTCATACCTTAAACGGCCTCCATGGACACTTAGCCCCTGTAAAATACGGTCAACTTGCATGCGGTTTCACAGAAAACAATACAGCACTGTACACTGTTACGAAAGAAACATTTCTAAGGTTGGGAATAACTTTTCAAGTTTTTAAGGAAGACAGATAAAATTGATATCTAAATTAAAGCTTAGGTTCTCCCCTCTCGAAAACACAAAATCTTTGAATTTGGATAATGTCTTCATACCTTAAACGGCCTCCATGGACACTTAGCCCCTGTAAAATACGGTCAACTTGCATGCGGTTTCACAGAAAACAATACAGCACTGTACACTGTTACGAAAGAAACATTTCTAAGGTTGGGAATAACTTTTCAAGTTTTTAAGAGACAGATAAAATTGATATCTAAATTAAAGCTTAGGTTCTCCCTCTCGAAAACACAAAATCTTTGAATTTGGATAATGTCTTCATACCTTAAACGGCCTCCATGGACACTTAGCCCCTGTAAAATACGGTCAACTTGCATGCGGTTTCACAGAAAACAATACAGCACTGTACACTGTTACGAAAGAAACATTTCTAAGGTTGGGAATAACTTTTCAAGTTTTTAAGGAGACAGATAAAATTGATATCTAAATTAAAGCTTAGGTTCTCCCTCTCGGAAAACACAAAATCTTTGAATTTGGATAATGTCTTCATACCTTAAACGGCCTCCATGGACACTTAGCCCCTGTAAAATACGGTCAACTTGCATGCGGTTTCACAGAAAACAATACAGCACTGTACACTGTTACGAAAGAAACATTTCTAAGGTTGGGAATAACTTTTCAGGTTTTTAAGGAAGACAGATAAAATTGATATCTAAATTAAAGCTTAGGTTCTCCCTCGGAAAACACAAAATCTTTGAATTTGGATAATGTCTTCATACCTTAAACGGCCTCCATGGACACTTAGCCCCTGTAAAATACGGTCAACTTGCATGCGGTTTCACAGAAAACAATACAGCACTGTACACTGTTACGAAAGAAACATTTCTAAGGTTGGGAATAACTTTTCATGTTTTAGGAGGCAGATAAAATTGATATCTAAATTAAAGCTTAGGTTCTCCTCTCGAAAAACACAAAATCTTTGAATTCTGGATAATGTCTTCATACCTTAAACGGCCTCCATGGACACTTAGACCCCTGTAAAATACGGTCAACTTGCATGCGGTTTCACAGAAAACAATACAGCACTGTACACTGTTACGAAAGAAACATTTCTAAGGTTGGGAATAACTTTTCAGGTTTTTAAGGAAGACAGATAAATTGATATCTAAATTAAAGCTTAGGTTCTCCTCTTGAAAACACAAAGTCTTTGAATTTTGATAATGTCTTCATACCTTAAACGGCCTCCATGGACACTTAGCCCCTGTAAAATACGGTCAACTTGCATGCGGTTTCACAGAAAACAATACAGCACTGTACACTGTTACGAAAGAAACATTTCTAAGGTTGGGAATAACTTATCAACTATATAATGGAGACAGATAAAATTGATATCTAAATTAAAGCTTAGGTTCTCCCCACTCGTAAATACACAAAATCTTTGAATTTGGATAATGTCTTCATACCTTAAACGGCCTCCATGGACACTTAGCCCCTGTAAAATACTGTCAACTTGCATGCGGTTTCACAGAAAACAATACAGCACTGTACACTGTTACGAAAGAAACATTTCTAAGGTTGGGAATAACTTAACAACATTGAAAGCTAGGCAGATAAAATTGATATCTAAATTAAAGCTTAGGTTCTCCCTCTCGGAAAACACAAAATCTTTGAATTTGGATAATGTCTTCATACCTTAAACGGCCTCCATGGACACTTAGCCCCTGTAAAATACGGTCAACTTGCATGCGCGGTTTCACAGAAAACAATACAGCACTGTACACTGTTACGAAAGAAACATTTCTAAGGTTGGGAATAACTTTTCAAGTTTTTAAGGGAGACAGATAAAATACATATATAAATTACCGCATAGTTTCTCTCCCGATCGAAAAACACAAAATCTTTGAATTTGGATAATGTCTTCATACCTTAAACGGCCTCCATGGACACTTAGCCCCCTGTAAAATACGGTCAACTTGCATGCGGTTTCACAGAAAACAATACAGCACTGTACACTGTTACGAAAGAAACATTTCTAAGGTTGGGAATAACTTTCAAGTTTTTAAGGAGACAGATAAAATTGATATCTAAATTAAAGCTTAGGTTCTCCCTCTCGGAAAAACACAAAATCTTTGAATTTGGATAATGTCTTCATACCTTAAACGGCCTCCATGGACACTTAGCCCCTGTAAAATACGGTCAACTTGCATGCGGTTTCACAGAAAACAATACAGCACTGTACACTGTTACGAAAGAAACATTTCTAAGGTTGGGAATAACTTTTCAAGTTTTTAAGGAGACAGATAAATTGATATCTAAATTAAAGCTTAGGTTCTCCTCTCGAAAAACACAAAATCTTTGAATTTGGATAATGTCTTCATACCTTAAACGGCCTCCATGGACACTTAGCCCCTGTAAAATACGGTCAACTTGCATGCGGTTTCACAGAAAACAATACAGCACTGTACACTGTTACGAAAGAAACATTTCTAAGGTTGGGAATAACTTTTAAGGTTTTTAATGAAGACAGATAAAATTGATATCTAAATTAAAGCTTAGGTTCTCCCCTCTCGGAAAAACACAAAATTTTTGAATTTGGATAATGTCTTCATACCTTAAACGGCCTCCATGGACACTTAGCCCCCTGTAAAATACGGTCAACTTGCATGCGGTTTCACAGAAAACAATACAGCACTGTACACTGTTACGAAAGAAACATTTCTAAGGTTGGGAATAACTTTTCAGGTTTTTAAGGAGACAGATAAAATTGATATCTAAATTAAAGCTTAGGTTCTCCTCTCGGAAAACACAAATTCTTTGAATTTGGATAATGTCTTCATACCTTAAACGGCCTCCATGGACACTTAGCCCCTGTAAAATACGGTCAACTTGCATGCGGTTTCACAGAAAACAATACAGCACTGTACACTGTTACGAAAGAAACATTTCTAAGGTTGGGAATAACTTTCAAGTTTTTAAGGAGACAGATAAAATTGATATCTAAATTAAAGCTTAGGTTCTCCTCTCGGAAAACACAAAATCTTTTGAATTTGGATAATGTCTTCATACCTTAAACGGCCTCCATGGACACTTAGCCCCTGTAAAATACGGTCAACTTGCATGCGGTTTCACAGAAAACAATACAGCACTGTACACTGTTACGAAAGAAACATTTCTAAGGTTGGGAATAACTTTTCAGGTTTTTAAGGAAGACAGATAAAATTGATATCTAAATTAAAGCTTAGGTTCTCCTCTCGAAAAACACAAAATCTTTGAATTTGGATAATGTCTTCATACCTTAAACGGCCTCCATGGACACTTAGCCCCTGTAAAATACGGTCAACTTGCATGCGGTTTCACAGAAAACAATACAGCACTGTACACTGTTACGAAAGAAACATTTCTAAGGTTGGGAATAACTTTTCAGGTTTTTAAGGAAGACAGATAAATTGATATCTAAATTAAAGCTTAGGTTCTCCCCTCTCGGTAAAACACAAAATCTTTGAATTTGGATAATGTCTTCATACCTTAAACGGCCTCCATGGACACTTAGCCCCCTGTAAAATACGGTCAACTTGCATGCGGTTTCACAGAAAACAATACAGCACTGTACACTGTTACGAAAGAAACATTTCTAAGGTTGGGAATAACTTTTCAGGTTTTTAAGGAAGACAGATAAAATTGATATCTAAATTAAAGCTTAGGTTCTCCCCTCTTGGAAAAACACAAAATCTTTGAATTTGGATAATGTCTTCATACCTTAAACGGCCTCCATGGACACTTAGCCCCTGTAAAAACGGTCAACTTGCATGCGGTTTCACAGAAAACAATACAGCACTGTACACTGTTACGAAAGAAACATTTCTAAGGTTGGGAATAACTTTTCAAGTTTTTAAGGGAGACAGATAAAATTGATATCTAAATTAAAGCTTAGGTTCTCCTCTCTCGGTAAAACACAAAATCTTTGAATTTGGATAATGTCTTCATACCTTAAACGGCCTCCATGGACACTTAGCCCCCTGTAAAATACGGTCAACTTGCATGCGGTTTCACAGAAAACAATACAGCACTGTACACTGTTACGAAAGAAACATTTCTAAGGTTGGGAATAACTTTTCAGATTTTAAGGGAGACAGATAAAATTGATATCTAAATTAAAGCTTAGGTTCTCACCTCTCGGAAAAACACAAAATCTTTGAATTTGGATAATGTCTTCATACCTTAAACGGCCTCCATGGACACTTAGGCCCCTGTAAAATACGGTCAACTTGCATGTGGTTTCACAGAAAACAATACAGCACTGTACACTGTTACGAAAGAAACATTTCTAAGGTTGGGAATAACTTTTCAAGTTTTTAATGGAGTCAGATAAAATTGATATCTAAATTAAATCTTACGTTCTCACCTCTATTTAAATCACAATATATTTGAATTTGGTTAATGTCTTCATACCTTAAACGGCCTACATGTACACTTAGCCCCCGTAAAATACGGTCAACTTGCATGCGGTTTCACAGAAAACAATACAGCACTGTACACTGTTACGAAAGAAACATTTCTAAGGTTGGGAATAACATTTCGCGATTTAATCGTAGTCAGATAAAATTGATATCTAAATTATAGCTTAGGTTCTCCTCTCGGAAAAACACAAAATCTTTGAATTTGGATAATGTCTTCATACCTTAAACGGCCTCCATGGACACTTAGCCCCTGTAAAATACGGTCAACTTGCATGCGGTTTCACAGAAAACAATACAGCACTGTACACTGTTACGAAAGAAACATTTCTAAGGTTGGGAATAACTTTTCAAGTTTTTAAGGAGACAGATAAAATTGATATCTAAATTAAAGCTTAGGTTCTCCTCTCGGAAAAACACAAAATCTTTGAATTTGGATAATGTCTTCATACCTTAAACGGCCTCCATGGACACTTAGCCCCTGTAAAATACGGTCAACTTGCATGCGGTTTCACAGAAAACAATACAGCACTGTACACTGTTACGAAAGAAACATTTCTAAGGTTGGGAATAACTTTAATTTAAGGGAGACAGATAAAATTGATATCTAAATTAAAGCTTAGGTTCTCCCCTCTCGGAAAAACACAAAATCTTTGAATTTGGATAATGTCTTCATACCTTAAACGGCCTCCATGGACACTTAGCCCCTGTAAAATACGGTCAACTTGCATGCGGTTTCACAGAAAACAATACAGCACTGTACACTGTTACGAAAGAAACATTTCTAAGGTTGGGAATAACTTTTCTAGTTTTTAAGGGAGGCAGATAAAATTGATATCTAAATTAAAGCTTAGGTTCTCCCCTCTCGGAAAAACACAAAATCTTTGAATTTGGATAATGTCTTCATACCTTAAACGGCCTCCATGGACACTTAGCCTCCTGTAAAATACGGTCAACTTGCATGCGGTTTCACAGAAAACAATACAGCACTGTACACTGTTACGAAAGAAACATTTCTAAGGTTGGGAATAACTTTTCAGGTTTTTAAGGAAGACAGATAAAATTGATATCTAAATTAAAGCTTAGGTTCTCCCCTCTTGGAAAAACACAACATCTTTGAATTTGGATAATGTCTTCATACCTTAAACGGCCTCCATGGACACTTAGCCCACTGTAAAATACGGTCAACTTGCATGCGGTTTCACAGAAAACAATACAGCACTGTACACTGTTACGAAAGAAACATTTCTAAGGTTGGGAATAACTTTTCAAGTTTTTAAGGGAGACAGATAACATTGATATCTAAATTAAAGCTTAGGTTATCCCCTCTCGGAAAAACACAAAATCTTTGAATTTGGATAATGTCTTCACGGCCTCCATGGACACTTAGCCCCCTGTAAAATACGGTCAACTTGCATGCGGTTTCACAGAAAACAATACAGCACTGTACACTGTTACGAAAGAAACATTTCTAAGGTTGGGAATAACTTTTCAGGTTTTTAAGGAAGACAGATAAAATTGATATCTAAATTAAAGCTTAGGTTCTCCCCTCTCGGAAAAACACAAAATCTTTGAATTTGGATAATGTCTTCATACCTTAAACGGCCTCCATGGACACTTAGCCCCTGTAAAATACGGTCAACTTGCATGCGGTTTCACAGAAAACAATACAGCACTGTACACTGTTACGAAAGAAACATTTCTAAGGTTGGGAATAACTTTTCAAGTTTTTAAGGGAGACAGATAAAATTGATATCTAAATTAAAGCTTAGGTTCTCCCCTCTCGGAAAATAAAAATTCTTTGAATTTGGATAATGTCTTCATACCTTAAACGGCCTCCATGGACACTTAGCCCCTGTAAAATACGGTCAACTTGCATGCGGTTTCACAGAAAACAATACAGCACTGTACACTGTTACGAAAGAAACATTTCTAAGGTTGGGAATAACTTTTCAAGTTTTTAAGGGAGACAGATAAAATTGATATCTAAATTAAAGCTTAGGTTCTCCCATCTCGGAAAAAACACAAAATCTTTGAATTTGGATAATGTCTTCATACCTTAAACGGCCTCCATGGACACTTAGCCCCCTGTAAAATACGGTCAACTTGCATGCGGTTTCACAGAAAACAATACAGCACTGTACACTGTTACGAAAGAAACATTTCTAAGGTTGGGAATAACTTTTCAGGTTTTTAAGGAAGACAGATAAAATTGATATCTAAATTAAAGCTTAGGTTCTCCCCTCTTGGAAAAAACACAAAATCTTTGAATTTGGATAATGTCTTCATACCTTAAACGGCCTCCATGGACACTTAGCCCCTGTAAAATACGGTCAACTTGCATGCGGTTTCACAGAAAACAATACAGCACTGTACACTGTTACGAAAGAAACATTTCTAAGGTTGGGAATAACTTTTCAAGTTTTTAAGGAGACAGATAAAATTGATATCTAAATTAAAGCTTAGGTTCTCCTCTCGGAAAAACACAAAATCTTTGAATTTGGATAATGTCTTCATACCTTAAACGGCCTCCATGGACACTTAGCCCCTGTAAAATACGGTCAACTTGCATGCGGTTTCACAGAAAACAATACAGCACTGTACACTGTTACGAAAGAAACATTTCTAAGGTTGGGAATAAATTTAAAGGTTTAAAAGGGAGACAGATAAAATTGATATCTAAATTAAAGCTTAGGTTCTCCTCTCGGAAAAACACAAAATCTTTGAATTTGGATAATGTCTTCATACCTTAAACGGCCTCCATGGACACTTAGCCCCTGTAAAATACGGTCAACTTGCATGCGGTTTCACAGAAAACAATACAGCACTGTACACTGTTACGAAAGAAACATTTCTAAGGTTGGGAATAACTTTTCAAGTTTTTAAGGAAGACAGATAAAATTGATATCTAAATTAAAGCTTAGGTTCTCCCCTCTTGGAAAACACAAAATCTTTGAATTTGGATAATGTCTTCATACCTTAAACGGCCTCCATGGACACTTACCCCCTGTAAAATACGGTCAACTTGCATGCGGTTTCACAGAAAACAATACAGCACTGCACACTGTTACGAAAGAAACATTTCTAAGGTTGGGAATAACTTTTCAAGTTTTTAAGGAAGACAGATAAAATTCATATCTAAATTAAAGCTTAGGTTCTCCTCTCGAAAAACACAAAATCTTTGAATTTGGATAATGTCTTCATACCTTAAACGGCCTCCATGGACACTTAGCCCCTGTAAAATACGGTCAACTTGCATGCGGTTTCACAGAAAACAATACAGCACTGTACACTGTTACGAAAGAAACATTTCTAAGGTTGGGAATAACTTTTCAAGTTTTTAAGGAGACAGATAAAATTGATATCTAAATTAAAGCTTAGGTTCTCCTCTCTGAAAACACAAAATCTTTGAATTTGGATAATGTCTTCATACCTTAAACGGCCTCCATGGACACTTAGCCCCCTGTAAAATACGGTCAACTTGCATGCGGTTTCACAGAAAACAATACAGCACTGTACACTGTTACGAAAGAAACATTTCTAAGGTTGGGAATAACTTTTCAGGTTTTTAAGGAAGACAGATAAAATTGATATCTAAATTAAAGCTTAGGTTCTCCCCTCTCGGAAAAACACAAAATCTTTGAATTTGGATAATGTCTTCATACCTTAAACGGCCTCCATGGACACTTAGCCCCCTGTAAAATACGGTCAACTTGCATGCGGTTTCACAGAAAACAATACAGCACTGTACACTGTTACGAAAGAAACATTTCTAAGGTTGGGAATAACTTTTCAGGTTTTTAAGGGAGACAGATAAAATTGATATCTAAATTAAAGCTTAGGTTCTCCCCTCTTGGAAAAACACAAAATCTTTGAATTTGGATAATGTCTTCATACCTTAAACGGCCTCCATGGACACTTAGCCCCCTGTAAAATACGGTCAACTTGCATGCGGTTTCACAGAAAACAATACAGCACTGTACACTGTTACGAAAGAAACATTTCTAAGGTTGGGAATAACTTTTAAAGTTTTTAAGGGAGACAGATAAAATTCATATCTAAATTAAAGCTTAGGTTCTCCCCTCTCGGAAAAACACAAAATCTTTGAATTTGGATAATGTCTTCATACCTTAAACGGCCTCCATGGACACTTAGCCCCTGTAAAATACGGTCAACTTGCATGCGGTTTCACAGAAAACAATACAGCACTGTACACTGTTACGAAAGAAACATTTCTAAGGTTGGGAATAACTTTTCAAGTTTTTAGAGGAGACAGATAAAATTCATATCTAAATTAAAGCTTAGGTTCTCCTCTCGAAAACACAAAATCTTTGAATTTGGATAATGTCTTCATACCTTAAACGGCCTCCATGGACACTTAGCCCCTGTAAAATACGGTCAACTTGCATGCGGTTTCACAGAAAACAATACAGCACTGTACACTGTTACGAAAGAAACATTTCTAAGGTTGGGAATAACATTTAAAGATTTTATGGAAGAAAGATAAAATTGATATCTAATTTAAATCTTATGTTCTCCTCTCGAAAAACACAAAATCTTTTAATTTGGATAAGGTCTTCATAACTTAATCGGCCTACATGGACACTTAGCCCCTGTAAAATACGGTCAACTTGCATGCGGTTTCACAGAAAACAATACAGCACTGTACACTGTTACGAAAGAAACATTTCTAAGGTTGGGAATAACTTTTCAAGTTTTAAGGGAGACAGATAAAATTGATATCTAAATTCAAGCTTAGGTTCTCCCTCTTGGAAAACACAAAATCTTTGAATTTGGATAATGTCTTCATACCTTAAACGGCCTCCATGGACACTTAGCCCCTGTAAAATACGGTCAACTTGCATGCGGTTTCACAGAAAACAATACAGCACTGTACACTGTTACGAAAGAAACATTTCTAAGGTTGGGAATAACTTTTCAAGTTTTTAAGGAAGACAGATAAAATTGATATCTAAATTAAAGCTTAGGTTCTCCTCTCGAAAAACACAAAATCTTTGAATTTGGATAATGTCTTCATACCTTAAACGGCCTCCATGGACACTTAGCCCCTGTAAAATACGGTCAACTTGCATGCGGTTTCACAGAAAACAATACAGCACTGTACACTGTTACGAAAGAAACATTTCTAAGGTTGGGAATAACTTTTCAAGTTTTTAAGTGAGACAGAAAAAATTAATATCAAAAATAAATATTAGGTTCTCCCATCTCTTAAAAACACAAAATCTTTGAATTTGGATAATGTCTTCATACCTTAAACGGCCTCCATGGACACTTAGCCCCTGTAAAATACGGTCAACTTGCATGCGGTTTCACAGAAAACAATACAGCACTGTACACTGTTACGAAAGAAACATTTCTAAGGTTGGGAATAACTTTTCAGGTTTTTAAGGGAGACAGATAAAATTGATATCTAAATTAAAGCTTAGGTTCTCCTCTCGGAAAACACAAAATCTTTGAATTTGGATAATGTCTTCATACCTTAAACGGCCTCCATGGACACTTAGCCACCTGTAAAATACGGTCAACTTGCATGCGGTTTCACAGAAAACAATACAGCACTGTACACTGTTACGAAAGAAACATTTCTAAGGTTGGGAATAACTTTTCAAGTTTTTAAGGGAGACAGATAAAATTGATATCTAAATTAAAGCTTAGGTTCTCCCCTCGGAAAACACACAAAATCTTTGAATTTGGATAATGTCTTCATACCTTAAACGGCCTCCATGGACACTTAGCCCCTGTAAAATACGGTCAACTTGCATGCGGTTTCACAGAAAACAATACAGCACTGTACACTGTTACGAAAGAAACATTTCTAAGGTTGGGAATAACTTTTCAAGTTTTTAAGGAGACAGATAAAATTGATATCTAAATTAAAGCTTAGGTTCTCCTCTCGAAAAACACAAAATCTTTGAATTTGGATAATGTCTTCATACCTTAAACGGCCTCCATGGACACTTAGCCCCTGTAAAATACGGTCAACTTGCATGCGGTTTCACAGAAAACAATACAGCACTGTACACTGTTACGAAAGAAACATTTCTAAGGTTGGGAATAACTTTTCAGGTTTTTAAGGAGACAGATAAAATTGATATCTAAATTAAAGCTTAGGTTCTCCTCTCGGAAAAAACACAAAATCTTTGAATTTGGATAATGTCTTCATACCTTAAACGGCCTCCATGGACACTTAGCCCCTGTAAAATACGGTCAACTTGCATGCGGTTTCACAGAAAACAATACAGCACTGTACACTGTTACGAAAGAAACATTTCTAAGGTTGGGAATAACTTTTCAAGTTTTTAAGGGAGACAGATAAAATTGATATCTAAATTAAAGCTTAGGTTCTCCCCTCTCGGAAAAACACAAAATCTTTGAATTTGGATAATGTCTTCATACCTTAAACGGCCTCCATGGACACTTAGCCCCTGTAAAATACGGTCAACTTGCATGCGGTTTCACAGAAAACAATACAGCACTGTACACTGTTACGAAAGAAACATTTCTAAGGTTGGGAATAACTTTTCAAGTTTTTAAGGGAGACAGATAAAATTGATATCTAAATTAAAGCTTAGGTTCTCCCCACTCGGAAAAACACAAAATCTTTGAATTTGGATAATGTCTTCATACCTTAAACGGCCTCCATGGACACTTAGCCCCTGTAAAATACGGTCAACTTGCATGCGGTTTCACAGAAAACAATACAGCACTGTACACTGTTACGAAAGAAACATTTCTAAGGTTGGGAATAACTTTTCAAGTTTTTAAGGGAGACAGATAAAATTGATATCTAAATTAAAGCTTAGGTTCTCCTCTCGGAAAAACACAAAATCTTTGAATTTGGATAATGTCTTCATACCTTAAACGGCCTCCATGGACACTTAGCCCCCTGTAAAATACGGTCAACTTGCATGCGGTTTGACAGAAAACAATACAGCACTGTACACTGTTACGAAAGAAACATTTCTAAGGTTGGGAATAACTTTTCAGGTTTTTAAGGGAGACAGATAAAATTGATATCTAAATTAAAGCTTAGGTTCTTCCCTCTCGGAAAAACACAAAATCTTTGAATTTGGATAATGTCTTCATACCTTAAACGGCCTCCATGGACACTTAGCCCCCTGTAAAATACGGTCAACTTGCATGCGGTTTCACAGAAAACAATACAGCACTGTACACTGTTACGAAAGAAACATTTCTAAGGTTGGGAATAACTTTTCAAGTTTTTAAGGGAGACAGATAAAATTGATATCTAAATTAAAGCTTAGGTTCTCCCCTCTTGGAAAAACACAAAATCTTTGAATTTGGATAATGTCTTCATACCTTAAACGGCCTCCATGGACACTTAGCCCCTGTAAAATACGGTCAACTTGCATGCGGTTTCACAGAAAACAATACAGCACTGTACACTGTTACTAAAGAAACATTTCTAAGGTTGGGAATAACTTTTCAAGTTTTTAAGGAAGATAGATAAAATTGATATCTAAATTAAAGCTTAGGTTATCCCTCTCGAAAACACAAAATCTTTGAATTTGGATAATGTCTTCATACCTTAAACGGCCTCCATGGACACTTAGCCCCTGTAAAATACGGTCAACTTGCATGCGGTTTCACAGAAAACAATACAGCACTGTACACTGTTACGAAAGAAACATTTCTAAGGTTGGGAATAACTTTTCAAGTTTTTAAGGGAGACAGATAAAATTGATATCTAAATTAAAGCTTAGGTTCTCCCTCTCGAAAAACACAAAATCTTTGAATTTGGATAATGTCTTCATACCTTAAACGGCCTCCATGGACACTTAGCCCCTGTAAAATACGGTCAACTTGCATGCGGTTTCACAGAAAACAATACAGCACTGTACACTGTTACGAAAGAAACATTTCTAAGGTTGGGAATAACTTTTCAAGTTTTTAAGGGAGACAGATAAAATTGATATCTAAATTAAAGCTTAGGTTCTCCTCTCGAAAACACAAAATCTTTGAATTTGGATAATGTCTTCATACCTTAAACGGCCTCCATGGACACTTAGCCCCTGTAAAATACGGTCAACTTGCATGCGGTTTCATAGAAAACAATACAGCACTGTACACTGTTACGAAAGAAACATTTCTAAGGTTGGGAATAACTTTTCAAGTTTTTAAGGGAGACAGATAAAATTGATATCTAAATTAAAGCTTAGGTTCTCCCCTCTCGGAAATACAAAATCTTTGAATTTGGATAATGTCTTCATACCTTAAACGGCCTCCATGGACACTTAGCCCCTGTAAAATACGGTCAACTTGCATGCGGTTTCACAGAAAACAATACAGCACTGTACACTGTTACGAAAGAAACATTTCTAAGGTTGGGAATAACTTTTCAAGTTTTTAAAGGGAGACAGATAAAATTGATATCTAAATTAAAGCTTAGGTTCTCCTCTCGAAAAACACAAAATCTTTGAATTTGGATAATGTCTTCATACCTTAAACGGCCTCCATGGACACTTAGCCCCTGTAAAATACGGTCAACTTGCATGCGGTTTCACAGAAAACAATACAGCACTGTACACTGTTACGAAAGAAACATTTCTAAGGTTGGGAATAACTTTTCAAGTTTTTAAGGAGACAGATAAAATTGATATCTAAATTAAAGCTTAGGGTTCTCCCTCGGAAAAAACACAAAATCTTTGAATTTGGATAATGTCTTCATACCTTAAACGGCGTCCATGGACACTTACCCCCTGTAAAATACGGTCAACTTGCATGCGGTTTCACAGAAAACAATACAGCACTGTACACTGTTACGAAAGAAACATTTCTAAGGTTGGGAATAACTTTTCAGGTTTTTAAGGAAGACAGATAAAATTGATATCTAAATTAAAGCTTAGGTTCTCCCTCTCGAAAACACAAAATCTTTGAATTTGGATAATGTCTTCATACCTTAAACGGCCTCCATGGACACTTAGCCCCTGTAAAATACGGTCAACTTGCATGCGGTTTCACAGAAAACAATACAGCACTGTACACTGTTACGAAAGAAACATTTCTAAGGTTGGGAATAACTTTTCAAGTTTTTAAGGGAGACAGATAAAATTGATATCTAAATTAAAGCTTAGGTTCTCCTCTCGAAAAACACAAAATCTTTGAATTTGGATAATGTCTTCATACCTTAAACGGCCTCCATGGACACTTAGCCCCTGTAAAATACGGTCAACTTGCATGCGGTTTCACAGAAAACAATACAGCACTGTACACTGTTACGAAAGAAACATTTCTAAGGTTGGGAATAACTTTTCAAGTTTTAAGGGAGACAGATAAAATTGATATCTAAATTAAAGCTTAGGTTCTCCCTCTCGAAAACACAAAATCTTTGAATTTGGATAATGTCTTCATACCTTAAACGGCCTCCATGGACACTTAGCCAACCTGTAAAATACGGTCAACTTGCATGCGGTTTCACAGAAAACAATACAGCACTGTACACTGTTACGAAAGAAACATTTCTAAGGTTGGGAATAAATTTAAATTTTTTAAGGAGACAGATAAAATTGATATCTAAATTAAAGCTTAGGTTCTCCTCTCGGAAAACACAAAATCTTTGAATTTGGATAATGTCTTCATACCTTAAACGGCCTCCATGGACACTTAGCCCCTGTAAAATACGGTCAACTTGCATGCGGTTTCACAGAAAACAATACAGCACTGTACACTGTTACGAAAGAAACATTTCTAAGGTTGGGAATAACTTTTCAAGTTTTTAAGGGAGACAGATAAAATTGATATCTAAATTAAAGCTTAGGTTCTCCCTCTCGGAAAACACAAAATCTTTGAATTTGGATAATGTCTTCATACCTTAAACGGCCTCCATGGACACTTAGCCCCTGTAAAATACGGTCAACTTGCATGCGGTTTCACAGAAAACAATACAGCTCTGTACACTGTTACGAAAGAAACATTTCTAAGGTTGGGAATAACTTTTCAAGTTTTTAAGGAGACAGATAAAATTGATATCTAAATTAAAGCTTAGGTTCTCCTCTCGAAAACACAAAATCTTTGAATTTGGATAATGTCTTCATACCTTAAACGGCCTCCATGGACACTTAGCCCCCTGTAAAATACGGTCAACTTGCATGCGGTTTCACAGAAAACAATACAGCACTGTACACTGTTACGAAAGAAACATTTCTAAGGTTGGGAATAACTTTTCAGGTTTTTAAGGAAGACAGATAAAATTGATATCTAAATTAAAGCTTAGGTTCTCCCCTCTCGGAAAAACACAAAATCTTTGAATTTGGATAATGTCTTCATACCTTAAACGGCCTCCATGGACACTTAGCCCCTGTAAAATACGGTCAACTTGCATGCGGTTTCACAGAAAACAATACAGCACTGTACACTGTTACGAAAGAAACATTTCTAAGGTTGGGAATAACTTTTCAAGTTTTTAAGGGAGACAGATAAAATTGATATCTAAATTAAAGCTTAGGTTCTCTCCTCTCGGAAAAACACAAAATCTTTGAATTTGGATAATGTCTTCATACCTTAAACGGCCTCCATGGACACTTAGCCCCCTGTAAAATACGGTCAACTTGCATGCGGTTTCACAGAAAACAATACAGCACTGTACACTGTTACGAAAGAAACATTTCTAAGGTTGGGAATAACTTTTCAGGTTTTTAAGGGAGACAGATAAAATTGATATCTAAATTAAAGCTTAGGTTCTCCCCTCTCGGAAAAACACAAAATCTTTGAATTTGGATAATGTCTTCATACCTTAAACGGCCTCCATGGACACTTAGCCCCTGTAAAATACGGTCAACTTGCATGCGGTTTCAGAGAAAACAATACAGCACTGTACACTGTTACGAAAGAAACATTTCTAAGGTTGGGAATAACTTTTCAAGTTTTTAAGGGAGACAGATAAAATTGATATCTAAATTAAAGCTTAGGTTCTCCCATCTCGGAAAAACACCATACTTTTGAATTTGGATAATGTCTTCATACCTTAAACGGCCTCCATGGACACTTAGCCCCCTGTAAAATACGGTCAACTTGCATGCGGTTTCACAGAAAACAATACAGCACTGTACACTGTTACGAAAGAAACATTCCTAAGGTTGGGAATAACTTTTCAAGGTTTTAAGGAAGGCAGATAAAATTGATATCTAAATTAAAGCTTAGGTTCTCCCTCTTGAAACACACAAAATCTTTGAATTTGGATAATGTCTTCATACCTTAAACGGCCTCCATTGACACTTAGCCACCTTTATAATACGGTCAACTTGCATGCGGTTTCACAGAAAACAATACAGCACTGTACACTGTTACGAAAGAAACATTTCTAAGGTTGGGAATAACTTTTCAAGTTTTTAAGGAAGACAGATAAAATTGATATCTAAATTAAAGCTTAGGTTCTCCCCTCTCGGAAAAAAAACAAAATCTTTGAATTTGGATAATGTCTTCATACCTTAAACGGCCTCCATGGACACTTAGCCCCTGTAAAATACGGTCAACTTGCATGCGGTTTCACAGAAAACAATACAGCACTGTACACTGTTACGAAAGAAACATTTCTAAGGTTGGGAATAACTTTTCAAGTTTTTAAGGGAGACAGATAAAATTTATATCTAAATTAAAGCTTAGGTTCTCCCATCTCGGAAAAACACAAAATCTTTGAATTTGGATAATGTCTTCATACCTTAAACGGCCTCCATGGACACTTAGCCCCTGTAAAATACGGTCAACTTGCATGCGGTTTCACAGAAAACAATACAGCACTGTACACTGTTACGAAAGAAACATTTCTAAGGTTGGGAATAACTTTTCAGGTTTTTAAGGAGACAGATAAAATTGATATCTAAATTAAAGCTTAGGTTCTCCTCTTGAAAAACACAAAATCTTTGAATTTGGATAATGTCTTCATACCTTAAACGGCCTCCATGGACACTTAGCCCCTGTAAAATACGGTCAACTTGCATGCGGTTTCACAGAAAACAATACAGCACTGTACACTGTTACGAAAGAAACATTTCTAAGGTTGGGAATAACTTTTCAGGTTTTTAAGGGAAGACAGATAAAATTGATATCTAAATTAAAGCTTAGGTTCTCCAATCTTGGAAAAACACAAAATCTTTGAATTTGGATAATGTCTTCATACCTTAAACGGCCTCCATGGACACTTAGCCCCTGTAAAATACGGTCAACTTGCATGCGGTTTCACAGAAAACAATACAGCACTGTACACTGTTACGAAAGAAACATTTCTAAGGTTGGGAATAACTTTTCAAGTTTTTAAGGGAGACAGATAAAATTGATATCTAAATTAAAGCTTAGGTTCTCCTCTCGGAAAACACAAAATCTTTGAATTTGGATAATGTCTTCATACCTTAAACGGCCTCCATGGACACTTAGCCCCTGTAAAATACGGTCAACTTGCATGCGGTTTCACAGAAAACAATACAGCACTGTACACTGTTACGAAAGAAACATTTCTAAGGTTGGGAATAACTTTTCAAGTTTTTAAGGGAGACAGATAAAATTGATATCTAAATTAAAGCTTAGGTTCTCCCCTCTTGGAAAAACACAAAATCTTTGAATTTGGATAATGTCTTCATACCTTAAACGGCCTCCATGGACACTTAGCCCCTGTAAAATACGGTCAACTTGCATGCGGTTTCACAGAAAACAATACAGCACTGTACACTGTTACGAAAGAAACATTTCTAAGGTTGGGAATAACTTTTCAAGTTTTTAAGGGAGACAGATAAAATTGATATCTAAATTAAAGCTTAGGTTCTCCAATCTCGTAAAACACAAAATCTTTGAATTTGGATAATGTCTTCATACCTTAAACGGCCTCCATGGACACTTAGCCCCTGTAAAATACGGTCAACTTGCATGCGGTTTCACAGAAAACAATACAGCACTGTACACTGTTACGAAAGAAACATTTCTAAGGTTGGGAATAACTTTTCAAGTTTTTAAGGAAGACAGATAAAATTGATATCTAAATTAAAGCTTAGGTTCTCTCCTCTCGGAAAAACACAAAATCTTTGAATTTGGATAATGTCTTCATACCTTAAACGGCCTCCATGGACACTTAGCCCCCTGTAAAATACGGTCAACTTGCATGCGGTTTCACAGAAAACAATACAGCACTGTACACTGTTACGAAAGAAACATTTCTAAGGTTGGGAATAACTTTTCAGGTTTTTAAGGAAGACAGATAAAATTGATATCTAAATTAAAGCTTAGGTTCTCCCCTCTTGGAAAAACACAAAATCTTTGAATTTGGATAATGTCTTCATACCTTAAACGGCCTCCATGGACACTTAGCCCCTGTAAAATACGGTCAACTTGCATGCGGTTTCACAGAAAACAATACAGCACTGTACACTGTTACGAAAGAAACATTTCTAAGGTTGGGAATAACTTTTCAAGTTTTTAAGGGAGACAGATAAAATTGATATCTAAATTAAAGCTTAGGTTCTCCCCTATTTGAAAAACACAAAATCTTTGAATTTGATAATGTCTTCATACCTTAAACGGCCTCCATGGACACTTATCCCCGTGTAAAATACGGTCAACTTGCATGCGGTTTCACAGAAAACAATACAGCACTGTACACTGTTACGAAAGAAACATTTCTAAGGTTGGGAATAACTTTTCAAGTTTTTAAGGGAGACAGATAAAATTGATATCTAAATTAAAGCTTAGGTTCTCCCCTCTCGGAAAAACACAAAATCTTTGAATTTGGATAATGTCTTCATACCTTAAACGGCCTCCATGGACACTTAGCCCACTGTAAAATACGGTCAACTTGCATGCGGTTTCACAGAAACAATACAGCACCGTACACTGTTACGGAAGAAACATTTCTAAGGTTGGGAATAACTTTTCAAGTTTTTAAGGGAGACAGATAAAATTGATATCTAAATTAAAGCTTAGGTTCTCCCATCTCGGAAAAACACAAAATCTTTGAATTTGGATAATGTCTTCATACCTTAAACGGCCTCCATGGACACTTAGCCCCTGTAAAATACGGTCAACTTGCATGCGGTTTCACAGAAAACAATACAGCACTGACACTGTTACGAAAGAAACATTTCTAAGGTTGGGAATAACTTTTCAAGTTTTTAAGGGAGACAGATAAAATTGATATCTAAATTAAAGCTTAGGTTCTCCTCTCGAAAACACAAAATCTTTGTATTTGGATAATGTCTTCATACCTTAAACGGCCTCCATGGACACTTAGCCCCATGTAAAATACGGTCAACTTGCATGCGGTTTCACAGAAAACAATACAGCACTGTACACTGTTACGAAAGAAACATTTCTAAGGTTGGGAATAACTTTTCAGATTTTTAAGGAAGACAGATAAAATTGATATCTAAATTAAAGCTTAGGTTCTAACCTCTTGGAAAAACACAAAATCTTTGAATTTGGATAATGTATTCATACCTTAAACGGCCTCCATGGACACTTAGCCCCCTGTAAAATACGGTCAACTTGCATGCGGTTTCACAGAAAACAATACAGCACTGTACACTGTTACGAAAGAAACATTTCTAAGGTTGGGAATAACTTTTCAGTTTTTAAGGAGACAGATAAAATTGATATCTAAATTAAAGCTTAGGTTCTCCTCTCGGAAAAACACAAAATGTTTGAATTTGGATAATGTCTTCATACCTTAAACGGCCTCCATGGACACTTAGCCCCTGTAAAATACTGTCAACTTGCATGCGGTTTCACAGAAAACAATACAGCACTGTACACTGTTACGAAAGAAACATTTCTAAGGTTGGGAATAACTTTTCAGGTTTTAAGAAGACAGATAAAATTGATATCTAAATTAAAGCTTAGGTTCTCCTCTCGGAAAACACAAAATCTTTGAATTTGGATAATGTCTTCATACCTTAAACGGCCTCCATGGACACTTAGCCCCTGTAAAATACGGTCAACTTGCATGCGGTTTCACAGAAAACAATACAGCACTGTACACTGTTACGAAAGAAACATTTCTAAGGTTGGGAATAACTTTTCAAGTTTTTAAGGAGACAGATAAAATTGATATCTAAATTAAAGCTTAGGTTCTCCCTCTCGAAAACAACAAAATCTTTGAATTTGGATAATGTCTTCATACCTTAAACGGCCTCCATGGACACTTAGCCCCTGTAAAATACGGTCAACTTGCATGCGGTTTCACAGAAAACAATACAGCACTGTACACTGTTACGAAAGAAACATTTCTAAGGTTGGGAATAACTTTTCAGGTTTTTAAGGGAAGACAGATAAAATTGATATCTAAATTAAAGCTTAGGTTCTCCCTCTTGGAAAAACACAAAATCTTTGAATTTGGATAATGTCTTCATACCTTAAACGGCCTCCATGGACACTTAGCCCCTGTAAAATACGGTCAACTTGCATGCGGTTTCACAGAAAACAATACAGCACTGTACACTGTTACGAAAGAAACATTTCTAAGGTTGGGAATAACTTTTCAAGATTTAAGACGAGACTGTTGAAATGGATATCTAAATTAAAGCTTAGGTTCTCCCTCTCGAAAAACACAAAATCTTTGAATTTGGATAATGTCTTCATACCTTAAACGGCCTCCATGGACACTTAGCCCCCTGTAAAATACGGTCAACTTGCATGCGGTTTCACAGAAAACAATACAGCACTGTACACTGTTACGAAAGAAACATTTCTAAGGTTGGGAATAACTTTTCAAGTTTTTAAGGGAGACAGATAAAATTGATATCTAAATTAAAGCTTAGGTTCTCCTCTCGGAAAACACAAAATCTTTGAATTTGGATAATGTCTTCATACCTTAAACGGCCTCCATGGACACTTAGCCCCCTGTAAAATACGGTCAACTTGCATGCGGTTTCACAGAAAACAATACAGCACTGTACACTGTTACGAAAGAAACATTTCTAAGGTTGGGAATAACTTTTCAGGTTTTTAAGGAAGACAGATAAAATTGATATCTAAATTAAAGCTTAGGTTCTCCCCTCTTTGAAAAACACAAAATCTTTGAATTTGGATAATGTCTTCATACCTTAAACGGCCTCCATGGACACTTAGCCCCTGTAAAATACGGTCAACTTGCATGCGGTTTCATAGAAAACAATACAGCACTGTACACTGTTACGAAAGAAACATTTCTAAGGTTGGGAATAACTTTTCAAGTTTTTAAGGTAGACAGATAAAATTAATATCTAAATTAAAGCTTAGGTTCTCCTCTCGGAAAACACAAAATCTTTTGAATTTGGATAATGTCTTCATACCTTAAACGGCCTCCATGGACACTTAGCCCCTGTAAAATACGGTCAACTTGCATGCGGTTTCACAGAAAACAATACAGCACTGTACACTGTTACGAAAGAAACATTTCTAAGGTTGGGAATAACTTTTCA
Organism: Zoroaster sp. YZ-2022; assembly: GCA_029582265.1. Lineage (NCBI taxonomy): Eukaryota > Metazoa > Echinodermata > Asteroidea > Forcipulatida > Zoroasteridae > Zoroaster > Zoroaster sp. YZ-2022. The sequence continues at coordinate 101 of JAQQFT010000033.1, read as the reverse complement.
AGTTTTTAAGGGAGACAGATAAAATTGATATCTAAATTAAAGCTTAGGTTCTCCTCTCGAAAAACACAAAATCTTTGAATTTGGATAATGTCTTCATACCT
>JAQQFT010000329.1:0-30281 GCA_029582265.1 Zoroaster sp. YZ-2022 | reverse complement strand
ATTGTTATCCAATGCCCAATTTCACCCCTGGAATTTTCAAGTTGCAGCCAAAATCACCTTCCTTTCGCTTCAAAATAAACCTGTATTCTTAGATTAGACCTCAGACGGTGGAAAACAAGGCGGGCTTCAGGCAACTATTATTCATAGAAACATTGTTTTGCAGCATCGTATGCAGAATTTATTTGTCCTTCAGGATTACCCTTCCGTCTATGGAACGCCGAACCAGGCATAAAACTCAGCGTGGTTGATACCAAGATACCACTATCATGTACCGGGGTACTAAATGTAAATTTCACTGAGTAAATATAAGGAATGGCTCAACATTGGCATTTTAAAGACATTATTATGCTTTGGGTGACAAACTGTTGATTTGTTGCCTTACCGACGTAGTGCTTTGGAGTGGATCTGGATCTGGATATGGATCTGGATAGTTTTACTCCGTAAAAGCGGTAAATCCGCATCACATACTGATCATTGACTTGACCGACTAGTTTGTATTGTGGGTTGTGAACAGTTCAGGTGTTTAACAAGTCCGGTTTTGAAGCTGGTTGGCTGTGTTTGATCAGGTAGATGGTGTAGTGAAATCATTCCAAATTTTAGTAGTCCATGGAAAAAAAAGTTAAGAGTTTTGGTCTCTCTGTTTGCGATGGGTGGTAGGAGAGGTCGTGTTTTTTTAAATGCGTTGAGGCTTAAGTATGATAATCCTGCCATTTAATATCAGCGAGGTTGTGGGTTGTTTTGAATAACATGGTGAGCATAGTAATCTTCCTCCTGGTGTCAGAGCATGCCAGCTCAAAAGAACTTAAGCATTAGCAGTAACACTAGAATCTCTCGAGTGGTCGTTTGCGACTTTAGCCTAGCTGCTGATCTTTGGATTTTTGTCCAGTATGTGTTTCTTGTTTGGTATATAGAAACCAAACATCTGTGCCTTATCTCTAGTTGGAAGCTGGACAAGGGACAAAATGAAGTCTTGATTTTATATCAGTCGAGTAACATTTTAAATTCCTACGGATCACTCCCAGGGTCCTTTTGCAGCTAATTATGTAACATTATTTATATGAGTTTTCCATGTTAGATTTACCTCCAAATATGATACCAAGATGAGGTGAGAATCAGTTATATCAGGGTGTTGCCTGGTTGTATGGAGTAATGTTGGGGTATTTTTAGATGTGAAGTGCATTGTGCGCATTTATTTGTGACCAATTTTCATTTCCCAGTCTAATACACCTTACTGAGAGCAGTCCAAGTCACGTTGAAAAATTATAGGATCGTCCGGATTATTTAATTTCTCTATACAGGGCATCATCAGCAAATGGGCGGGTCATTGTGCCGGGTGAAGCTGCAGTCAGGTAAATTGTTATGTAGATTAAAATATAATGGTCCTATGACTGTACCCTATGGCACACCGGATGTGACATCAACTGCTGAAGACTTAACTTCCCATCAAGACTAACTCTTTGCTTGCGTAAGGTGAGAAAATGTTTTTGTCCACCCATGGATTTTCCCTGTTATGCCATAATGCTGAAGCTTTTTGAAGACGTTGAATGTGGAACCCGGTCGAGGCTTTAGAAAAATCGAGAAAAACTGCATCTACTTGTTTGTTCTTTTCGAAGGATGCAGCCAAGTCACAGATTACTTTAAATCAACTGGAGTGTCACCAACCTCTTCTCCTTACAAAAGCCATGCTGCAGGTCATTTAAAATGTTGAACCGGTCCAGATGAAACATAATATGTGAAGTAGGGAATGTGTTCAAGAATCTTGCAATAATTATATGAGGATGTAAGCGCAATAGGACCGATAATTACTAGGAGAATTACGGTTGCCCTTTTTAAAATCGGTGATATATGAGACATGAGCCAGTCTGATGACATGTTTTCCTGTATTTAAACTCTGAGTAAAAATTTGAAGTGAGAATCAGGGCCAGAATGCTCAGTCGCACCTCCTTTCGTATCCTTGTGGGATCTGGTCTCAGAGGCCAGATGCTTTATTTTGATTGGAGATCTTCGAAAGTTTACGAACACCGTCTTTGAAATTTCAATTTCAGAAATGTCATGTCGAGGTTGGGGTTCCATCCATGTCTGGGATATTTTTTGTGTGTCTTCTTGAGTAGTAAACTGATTTAAAGTAATTGTTTAGAATTTCAGCTTTTTCTTGACTGTCATTTGTAGAATTAGTTATTGTGCTTTATTAGTTGTATGGAATACTACGCCACACCTGTCGACTCGTTTTGGCTTTAACTTCATCTTCCAAATTTTTGTGTGTGTCCTGATAGAAATTTTTCACTCATGTTTAGGAACTTAAAAAATGTATTCAGTCTGGGCATGTCTAAGTTCTTTTTATACATGGTGCGAAGTATTTTTTGAAGACACAATGTCTTGTCGTGTTCAAGTGTTGATTTGCGTTGTTTATTACTAAAGTCGGTGTAACTTCCTGTTCATACACGTTTCAAAGTCTGGCATTTCACCAAGGTAAGTTGTGTCTTGATGTTGTGAATTTAGTTGGAATGTGAGTTTCCATGAGTATTTTGAGTTTATAAGTGAAAGTGAGCCAGTTTTCTTGGACTGTATGATTTGCCAAGTCTTGGATGAGTGTATGACCGAAACTAAGAACATCGGTTTTTAATGCTGCCATATTACCCTTCGAGTATTGGAAAACCTTGCGTCTAGTGGAACTAGTAACATTTGGCTTTATATAATGTTACTGTAGATTCTGACTATATCATGATCCCCAATACCTGGGATTGTATCTATTCTATTTATCAGAGTAGGGTTTGAGACAAGAAATAAATCAAGAATATTATTTTCCCTAGTTGGAATTTTGACCATTTGCTCAGGTTGAAAATGTGTGCACATGTTTCTAGGAAGGTATTGCATTGTGTTTTGATGCTACTACCTGGGTTTGTGGTTTGTTTTCCCCAATTCATGTCCCTAAGATTAGAAATCCCCTCCCATACATATTGTTGGTTATGGTGTGAGCAGGTGATGAGTACTTATAAAGTTTGTAAGTGAGTCTTCAAGTTGGTGTAGTGAGTTGAGTGAGGTGTCAGGGTTATAATACTCAACATAAATAGGTTTGTACTTTGTTCATATCAACAATCTTAATCCAGAGTGAGTTCTGCGTCTGCGTCCAAGATCACTGAGGTGTTGCCTTGCGCTGGTAGGTTTTAACAGCTATGAGTACACCTCTGTAACCATCCAGGCGATCTTTCCTGAATATGGAATAGTTTGACGGAAAATGTTCACAATTTGTTATACTATTATTAAGCCATGTTGCTGTTGCGATGAGGATGTCCGGCCCCTCAGTGTCAATAAGCCTTTTGCGTGTTGATTAACATATCGGCTCGGAACCCTGTAACACTGATACTATGAGATCAGTTTATGCGGGTAGCGCCGCGCACCAGACTATTCGTGACCGGATGTCAGCCGAGTCTCTGTTGCCAGTCATCGTAATTCAGGGGTAAGCTTTTCCGCTTTTTCTTAGGAAACCAACAATACTGTAGCGGTGCGTGGTCTGGTACCTGCAACATATAACTCAATGATCAACAGGCATTAATAACGATTGGAACCCATCTACAACTCGTGTTGTTAGTTGCCAACGTTGTATTTTGCTTTGAAAGGCATTTTAACTTCTTAGAACTACAAAGTTAAATGCAGCCGTTTTGACGTATTTGATTGTCCACTATACGTTAGAAAAAAACACGGAAATACATAACACAAATGTACTTCGTCTTTTGTTTGCAAAGAAACTCCTGCAAAAATCAGCATGTCACCGAAACTCTTTAGAAACTACATAAAGGCCTATTCAAACACGCATGGTTTGCATCGTTTACGTCCGGCGCGGCCGTAATGCTTGCCCCGAATCACGTGGCATAGTAACAGTCGCTACGCACAGGGGTCAAAGTCTGGGTCACTTGCACAAGGCTTATTATTAGCGCCTGGAGTTCAGGGATCTTCCCTTTAAGACTTCTGAAATTTATGTTGAGGATCTTAAATGGTCCTTTGATATGTGGTTTGGTATTTTCATTTTTGGAGTTTTCGTCTGTGTGAGAACTATTGTTTCAGAACAGGTGTCGTCGTTGTTCTAGTCTGTGTGATTGAACCAACATGTGGTCTAAGGTCACTAGGTGTTTCTGAATTAGTGTGAGTGTTATCCATAAACCACAGCCGCAGGTGTAACTGAGTGCACAGTACACGGTTTGGTTGGCAAGGCCCTTAACATCGTCCTTCCACATATGGTACATGGAAACTTTTGGTTTACGTTTCCTTCTAGGTTTCTTTCAGTTTTGATTTGGTTTGTGGTCCTGGGTGGGGGTGAGCCTTCCACACAATCTAAAGAGGACATAATAGAATACAATGAGTTTGGTTTACCAACCCTTGCATTAAATTTGAAATTTACAAGCATGGAGAGGGCCATACAACCCCCTAGATGCAATAAACTGTTTGTTCAGTTTAGATGATGTTAATAAATCAATGACAAGATGTCAAATTGTAGACTATGAGGTTTTTACCACATTACAAACATTTCTTTTTACATGTATATGGCATTACAAGCACCGTTTGTATGTGAATAGGTAAGAATATTGTTGATTTGGCACAGCGTGTACCATGATTTGGCCCAGGTGACCTTTCTGCTTAAGCCATATGCAAGAAATAAACAGAGTCATCGACACTTTGAGTTTGCAACAAACACATTATGTCAGTGTGTACTGGATTAAAACAACTAAAACAAATGCTTACCAGTTAATGGTGACTGGTGAGTCCCTCAATTTTTTAATATAGTGGTACAGGAATTATAATGAGTATGTATTCATGCAGTACAGTGAGTATGTACGATATTTATTTTATTGTGTGACTGTTCAAGTGTCAGCCACCAAGCTGAAAGGCCCTACACAACCGTAAAAAACTACAAAATAGCGACCAGAAAGAGAAATCAAATGGAGGACAAAAATATGCAGCAGGCGCTTCTTGTATCTTCTTAGTTAAAAAGACAGCTCAAAAACATCCAAGCTAAAACCAAAGAGGCCTCCAAAATACAAAATGGTGACCAGAATCAAATACTGCACAAAATACACCCAAAAGAAGACAACTGCATAGGACAACAATATTGAACATCAAATAAGAGCAGAGGAGCCCTACCGTAATAAAAATACAAAATGGCGACCAGAATCAATTACTACACAAATCCGAGACTAAATCTAAATACCTATTCAGTCTCAGACAAAAATGCTTACAATTACTTGAGTGAAAAAGACATCAATAACATTAACAATTTTCGCGACGGAAAGCTTCTGAGCGTAATAATAACTCAGTTCAATACCAGGTGGGCCTACAATGTTATGCCAGGAATGTGTATGAGCTTGAGCTAACACTGAGTGTAAACACAGACTCTCCTGTCATCTTGATTATTACGAGAAGTATCAAAGGTGAAAAAATCCGCTAAAAATATAACAATATCATATCAAAAATACGGTACATCGATTTAAGAAACATTAAGCAAACACTTATAAAATCACGATATATGAACGCTTTTGCACAACCCACCTCGGTCGGTCGGTCCAGAGGGTCAAAATTTGTACTCTGGATTGTACTCTGGCAGGGTTTTCAGTTTAGACTGCTTGCCCGATGACGATAGGCCGGCAGGTTTCCTATGGCAACAGGTACCGCGATTAGCATTAATTGATGGAATTCTTGCGCTTCGAGTGATAAACAATGATTTGGTTTATTATAATATTGAGCCAAAACTGCTTGTAAGAGTGCTCTTCATTACTTTGAATCAAAACAATACATTAAAACTAACCTCATGAACGATTCAGCTTATTGTGTCGCGAATGCTGGATAAACAGAAAATGCAACAATTCCTTATTCATTATCTTTCCCTATCAAGATATTGACAATGATTTCGCGCTACTCAAAAAATAACTGCCTCTGAGACAAATTTTTTTTGAAGAGAAATTAATTAACATCATCAGTTTTATATTAAAATTCAAATTTTAATTTATTTCATTTTAATAGAAATACTAATGTTTTATCTTAGAAACTATTGGTTTGTATTGTTGTCGTAAACAAATCCACAAACAAATTTACCTTCCCGCATCTGTTTAACATCAAGATTGAATCCTTTCTCCTTTATTTCAAAATTTGATCTGAAAATCATAAACAGTTCGTTTTGTGTCGAGGCGATTTTCAGTGGATGAAGCGTCTGAAAAACAATCATAAAAATATTTTTAAAAACAAAATATTGCAAACATGTAAATTGTTCGCATTTTGTTGAGAAAACAACGACGAAACTCACCCATTAAGCGTCAAATATGAATTTTGAAACATGCGTCCGTTTCAATATCCAGATAATTGTTGTATCGTAGATGAAACTCAATGAGAAGTAATAACCACATGGTATCCCTTCTTCGCCACCAGCCAATAATTGACACTGAAGGTGCTTGCAGGATACGATAGCAGCAAGTGTGGTGTTGAAATCGATGTTGTTATTATCATCACCATTATTTCGACCAGACCATTCCTACACAGTGCTTGGGAAATAAAAGTATACAAATAATAATAATAATAATAATAATAATAATAATAATAATAATAATAATAATAATAATAAATAATAATAATAAATAATAATAATAATAATAATAATAATAATAATAATAATAATAATAATAATAATAATAAGCAGACATTTTTATGTAAAGCGCCTAATGCCAAAGCCTCTAAAAGCGCATACGTGGGAAAAAGCATAGAAAAATACAATGAGAGAGAACAAGATTACAAATAAGCACATTCAAACAAATGAGTTTTAACAAGAGATTTAAAACCGGTTCACAGAACTAGATTGGCTTGAATATGCACGGGTAGATTGTTCCATAACATTGGTGCAGCGTAAAGAGAAAGACCTTTCTCCATAAAATTTGGTAGAAGCCCGTGTAACAGATGGAAGCAAGCAATGCCTGTTGAGATGACCTCAGAGTCCGAGTAGGGTATAACGGTGAACAAGTTCAGATAAATAAGATGGAGCTTGACCCATTTGCAATAGCTTTGAAAGTTAACAGAAAGAATTTTGTACATAAGTGTGCGCATCTTAACCGGGAACCAGGTGCAGATCCATTAATACTGGTGTAACATGGTGGGAGCGGGAGGTAAACAGAAACGAGGCGAGCAGTGTTTTCTGTACACGTTGGATTTTTGAGAGGTTCTTGCCATCTGGAGGTCCCGTACAGAAGGAGTTGCAGAAATCAAGTCTAGAAGCTGACAAACGCGTGGAACAAGACGAAGAGTAGTGGCATCATCCAGGTAGCGACGAATTTGACCTATTTTTCTAGCCAGTTGCCATGAGAGCTGCTTTACACACATTATCAACATGGCTTCTCATGCGTAAAGAAGGAGTCCGTAATCACACCAAGATTTCCAGGCAGCATCAGATGGTACAATAACGGACTGGCCAATATTTAAAAGTAGGAGGTGGTGTGTTTTTTGTATGCAAGAGAACTTAAAGTAATGAATCTCAGTTTTTGAGTACATTCAGAGCAAGTTTGTTAGACAAAGTCCATGATTTTACATCTTGAAGGCGATTTTTCAACTTTAGCAATAGCGGGCTTGCGATCTGCTGGGTCAAATGTAACGACATAGAAGCTGAGTGTCGTCGGCATAAACAACACTAGAAATACTATGAGCATCAATGAGATCACTGTAGGGTTGCACTGAACATGAGCAAATTCAAGAGGCCCAGCTACTGGACAACCTTGAGGAACACCACAGCAGAGATGATGACGATCTGATTGAGAACATTGTTGATGATGACACACTGATTTCTATTGTTTGAGATAGGAATGTTAGCAACGAACCAGTCGAGGCGATGTCGGTAATTCCGTAAGCGCGAAGATAAACGATGAAGGAGATGTTTGTGATCAATGAATTGTCCAAAAGCAGCTGAGAAATCTAACAGCACCAAGATGGTTTCCTTATGATTGTCCAGTGCGCACGCAAGATGTCGTTCTGCACACGAACAACAGCAGTCTCAGTGCTTTCTGGTGAAAGGACGATAAGCAGACTGCATTTTGGCATGGAGGTTGTTTTACAGAGATAGTTCTGAGTGACAGCCGCACGCTCAATTAATTTGGAGATGTGTCGATACATCTCAAATTGAATGAGCAATGCAACTAGAGAATGGACGATAGTTTGACAAGCACTCTCGGTCAAATGTTGTTTTTCAGAAGTGGCAGAACCTACAGGCTTCCTTGAGATGATCAGGGAAATGTCCTGAAGACAAGAACATATTTATAATTTGTGTCAAGACCGGCTTAATAGTTCAAGGAATTGCATTCCCTTAAAGACAGATGATGGCAGAGAGGTCCAACTTGCAAGAGGGTAACCGGAGAGCATTTAATCATCTTCAACACCTCATCGGGTAACCTTATGAAACTTGACGAACGAAGAGTTGCAATGATCCTGAATGTCCAACAGAGAAGTTGGTGAAGAGGATGAATGTTATCAAACCTTCCAGCCACAATGTCTTAATTTTTGTATTCTCTAGCGAAGAAATCAACAAACTTGTCGGCGAAGATCTTTAGGATTTAAATGTTTGGTTCAGTTTTTTAAAACAATACTACTATAGGAAGAGACAACACAATGTAATTTGAAGGACTTAACTGTAAATAGAAACAAACAATACTGAAATGATCTTCTGATTGTTTACATAGCCGTATATGTATTTGTGTGTCATTAACTGTTGAAAATATATTTTCATAAATAGTCATTTTAAAGTTATTGTTTAATTAAAAGGTGGCAATATCTTCACGATCAACAGGGCATGGAATCAGAGTTCAAGTTCCAGTTTAACTCAGTGACTGAAAATAATACTCACATGATAAGGTCATATTCGCATTGCTGCTGCATAAAATGAGCCAGTAATTTTCAGTCACTATGTTCGTCTTAAACTAGGACACCAATTCATGCCCTGTTTGTAGAAGAAATCTGCTCTCATCGTTGACGATACTGTCTGTTTAACCAATTGTTTATGGGATTGATGGTCAGTACTATCCCAATGCGAGCATACAAATAATATGAACTTTAATTGGGTGATCTGGTAAAGGTATTCAAGGCTGACACACCCATGCAATGAAGATTGGGGTATGCTTACTATGTTATATATGGCCCCAACTGCCCGAGAGTTCACTGTCGGACAATATACATTTTACTAGATCACCAACAGATATTAACCAATAACTACATTTGTGAGGATGTTTGGGTCCAGTCAAAAAAAAATAATAAGAATTCCTCAGTACTATTTTTGTTCTCTACAACATGTTAAAGAAATTCCTAGAAAGACCTAAGATGTGTCTTGAGGTCCTGAAAAACAATTCCCTTGAGGGTAAGAACTGCCTGAGATGGGATAAGTCCATATAAAATAATTTGAATCATGCATTAACTTTCCTTTGATGAATAATCGACCGACTTCAAATGCTGGCCCATTGGATCACAAAAGGATTACACAGACTCTGACACCCATGTAGCAGTAGCATAAATGGATACCGTTGATCACGAAATATAAACAGATCATGTAAAAACAATATTAAATGTTTTCAAAGAGGGACATGAAGAATAATAAATTCGTACTAATGAAACACACACCTTAGAATATACCCTCATATGTTACCTATCAAGGATGATGGATTGATGTAACTTCAGAAAAATTATGACAACTTTAGAAAAAATGATCCCTTCAGAACAATGCCTTTAAATTGGGTTTGCAATGGAATAGAAAGTTACATGTGACGTCTTCCTTCCTCCATGATGTGACTGTTTCATTATCTCAATAAAGGTGCTGATATTTGTTTCCCCAGTCGCAACGTGTGAAAATTAAGTGCTAGTATCAAGTAAACTGCAATGCAGCCATCACCACACAAGACATAAGCACTACTAGTAATATGAGGAAATACATACACTATATCTGGTGTAGCATAATTGAATATATGATCGTCTACTATCTCTGATGTGGTCTCAGGATGTCAACCTAATTACCCAGTAAATATTCAGTAATAAATATTTGTATGGGTCGAGTTGACCAAAATGAGTACAGTTGGTAAAAGTACGAGTTGCACGCATACGAGTTGACCTGTTTTCACTGGGAAAGAATACAACATTGTGTGGATAAAGTTTTAAAAGATTGCTTTTTGAGAAATAAAATCACAATCTTCAATGTAGGTTGGTGGGGTCATGTGAGTGGATCATGGGCAGTCAGGAGGAATGCAATCATCCACACACACACACACACACACACACACACACACACACACACACACAGCCCAGCGGCCCAGTTCACTCTGTGGACATTCCTTTGTTCTCCTGTACTTAAGGATAGGAATTCTTAAATCATTCCCATTTCACACAGAAGAGTGTTTGAGGCAGTTTTCGTTCTATTTTTCCCTTTAATTAATAATATCATTCGATTTGGTCAAAGAACCTGCCCTGAACAAATCAGTAATTTCAGAGATATTCTACTTTTAAAAGACAAAATCCTTCTGTGGACATTGCAAGTCCACAGATGGGAAAATATCCGCAGTTCTGTGGACATCTTTTGTTCTCTAGGTCCACAGAGTGAATGATCTGCCTACTCACACTCTCACATATGCTGACAAGTGGGTATTCCTTTTTCGTTCTATTATCCCTTTCTATAGAATTCTCAGTGGGTTCCAGAATTTTATAGATTCTCGTGGGTACCATTGTTCCATGTGTTGGTACCTATAATGAATGGTGTAACACACACACACATTTACAATAATGTACCACAGATTTATTGGTTACCTTGAGGCTTTGTTTTAGATGCTTTCAGGCTGTTGAACTGATTCTCACTGATGCCAGCCATTGCATCTAATTCCATACTCACATACTGGAGAGCTAAATACAAAATATAAAGAAATGTTCAAATGATTCGTGAAAAATAAATTCTGAATGGGAAAGGCCAACATGTATTACTCCAGTAAGAGAATGCTCTATAATTTCAAAACAACCTTCATCACCCCACTTATTTGCATTTTCCATCCTGAATTTTGTGTACACATGTTGTCCACCAACACACCTGCATGTTTATTTTCCAATTAAAACTCATTAACTCATCCTCTGCAGCTTTTCTTCATTTATTAGTTTTCTTTTTTATGCAGGCTCTTCATCTTTTGACCTGACTTCTTTTAAAGCATATAGAGGGACAGACTTTTATGCTTAATAATAACAAAACAACAAATGTAACTTAGCTCAGAAAACAGGTGCCCCTATGACAATTTTGTGGCTACTACTAGCAGACTAATCAAGTAAAAGCATCTCTTTAGGTTGAGTTAGGATATATTTCACTGACACGAAGAACATGCAGAATTGCAGAAGAGACAACAACACACGAACATGTATATATTACATGGATTTGCATAATGTACTGTACATGTAGGAGATTACAAATGAAGTATTTTCCAACGATGCTCTTGTTTGACTTTGACATGGCAAGTTTTTAAACTTTTTCTGGACAATATAGCATCTATCCATGCTCAGTCATATCCTTAGTTAAAATGCAAACTTAAAATCATGTAGGTATACTGCAAAAGGAAAGAGACTCAATATAGTTTTTAGAAATAGATGCAGTACAACAGTTTCGTCCGTCACGAACCTCCATTGATTGTGAATAATTATGTCTACGATAGGCCTACTTACAAACGCACATTCTAGCCAATAAACCTCTAAATAATGTCTACTTACCTCTTAATAATGCAATTATATTTTCCTCTTTCGGTAACCCATTTTATTTTCTTGTATTTTGCTTGAGTTAAAAAGAACGGCAAAATTCCTCAGTATTTTTCATGTAAACGGAATTAAATGGCGCCGCTGAAAATGTTTTGCTTGTGATAAAATGTCACGTGATCACGATACGCAATGTGATTGGAGATTGCCTCGACAGATTGCCTCAAAGTAGAAAGCCAGTCTACTCATTGCCACTGGATTGCATGAAATGCCACATAGTAATCTCCGAGCAATTTCATTGCCAGCAACTTTATTGCCTGAAAATTGCCCGAAAATTGCCCCGTGACAAAGCTTTACGTTATAGGCAATATTAAACTCGTATATTGCTGTGTGTATTCTGTACACGCGATATGGGCAATCTACATACAGGGAATAGTAATTCAGCATATTGTTTCACTTAACCTTCCGGTTTCGACCGGAAGGAAAGGTCGATTAGTCACGTCTCAAAACGAAATGTGACATAGTTCAAGATCTTTAAGATGATAAAAGATTGTGAAAATATCTTCTATGGTTTATGAGATATGATTTTTGAAATTTTGAATTTTCAACTTCGGTTTTGACCGGAAGGAAAGGTCAGAGGGGCACGTCTAAAATGAAAATTACATAATTCAAGATCTTTCAGATGATGCAAAGATTGTGAAAATATCTTTGTGGTTCATGAGATATATTTTTTGAAATATTAAACTTTGATTTAGCGTAATTCGACACTTGATGACGTAATCACGACGTCAAGAACACGGTTCGTCTGCTTGATATGTTCTGTTGTGTTAAGTTTGAAGGCTGTATATGCTTAGCAGGAAGGCCTTTGTTACCGGACAAGCGCCACTGAGAAGAAGTAAAAAAAACAGTACAAAAACAATGGTGTTCGCTACGCGCTCAACACCTAAAAATACGAAGAGCTATGTTTTTTCTGTTTGAATTACTCAGTTTTGTTATTAAAGCATGGTTATGAACAAAACAAAATTAAGAATAATAATAAAACTTACTTAACAAATTATAAAAGGGAAATTTATCAATATATTCTGTTCTAAGTTGCCTTTTGATTTAAAGTGCTATGACGCTATTTGTCCTACAATAATTAACTTATTGTCATAATGTGTTGCAAAAACAAGTGTTGCAAATTTGTAAATGAAAATTATTAACCGTCAACAAATAATGTATTGAAATAGGATAGAGATAGAGAAGAATATTTACGCAATCAAATTCATCAAATATCATTGCAGTCATTTATGCCATCACACACGGAAGATTTCAAGATGCAGCCTGTCCCAGAACGACAAGAATATTGACTTTCTGCACAATCTCCTGATATTGAGAAGAGAAAAATATATTATAGAGGGCTATGTTGTTCTGTAATACAATATCACTTCAACAAAAAATTTAAAAATTGGCATAGATTTCTTATTAAAATTATTGGTAAATATACAAAATTATTTACATATAACCGACAAGACTTGACCCAATTAATAACACTATGTATCCTCCGTCAATGTTTAAAGTAAAATAACACATCCGTGTTAGAATGTTTGCTTTCGGTAAAGGAGTTATTGAAACGTACCATTTTTTTCAAAAATGTAGTAATTTTAAATGTGACGTCACGTTTCCAATCTTTGGGACAAAAGGTTTGGGGATTTTGTTAACATAAATAGTTCGCTCTCTATAGCATGATAATTTTTTTTAAGAAATGAATATCCGTGAAACCCTCACCACAGCCATATTCATCCTCTTTCTAGGGTCTCCCCCCCCGTTGCAGACGGCTGTTTTATGGAGACATCTTGACCGAGGTGCACGAAAATTCTTTTTTTGCACATTCGGTGGTGAGAAAAAATCGATATGCATTAAGCTTTTTCTTGAAATTAATATTTGTCAAATTACAATTTGTATCCTTTAGTTTATTAATACGGATGGAAATCGAAACCCGTACCGGAAATCAAAATGAGAATAAGTTAACAGTTTTAGTTTAGTTATGTTGCTTAAATTATTTGAGTTTTAATTTTAAAGTTTGAGTTTTGTGGGTTTTCTTTTGAGAAAAGGAGTTAAAACAGACGTATTGCAATTGTCGTTCCGTTATTATGAATATTTTGTGAACAAACCTCACGGACTTCATCCACTGTCATATCTAATTATTGATTAATTGTGATTAAATGGCAACTGATTTGATTTAGATGATACTAGCTCTTCATGAAATAGTTCGAAACATTAATAATGACAGCACCTTACACAGAACACCTACCAATTGAAAGTACTGACGTATGTCGATCCTGGTAGTGATTGCCTCGTAATAACAGGGTGTTTCGATATCCATGTTGACGGCCAACGATAAATGGTGTGAAATCTTTTTGACCTTCGTTTTGATGATGTTCCGTTTGGGTGCCCTCACCGATAGTAATGACGCAACGAGGGAGGACAACAACTCAAATTGCACTCGAACCCGGGGCCAGAGGTTATGACCCAGGGGCATCGGGCCAATTTTCTTTTTGTTCAAGGGAGTACGGAGCAGTGGAGTTTATCTGAATCAACCATTTCCAAAATCTGGAAAATATGCCATAACAAGTCACTTAAAGTCACGGACAATAAAAAGACCAAAATGATGTCTGCAAAAAAGCTCATGGGTAGGGCTACATGTCATCAAAGCAGCTTTGTCTATGTTCGCACGCACCTACTATTGCAATAAATTGAGGTTCCAGCCTGTCCATATACTTTAATTGGAAGAAGAAGAAGAAGAAGAAGAAGAAGAAGAAGAAGAAGAAGAAGAAGAAGAAGAAGGAAAGAAGAAGAAGAAGAAGAAGAAGAAGAAGAAGAAGAAGAAGAAGAAGAAGAAGAAGAAGAAGAAGAAGAAGAAGAAGAAGAAGAAGAAGAAGAAGAAGAAGAAGAAGAAGAAGAAGAAGAAGAAGAAGAAGAAGAAGAAGAAGAAGAAGAAGAAGAAGAGCGGCTTTGTTTTGGAGTTTTTGGAGACGATTGAGATCTTTTTTGATTTTTTGGTAACACATGTGTTTATCTCGACTACCCGGAAGCTGAGCCAGGGCCCTGAAAAAAACCCTTTTTGACAACCGTATCTCAACCTTCGTTATGAAAAAAGGTTTCGAGGAGAACCAAGTGGGGCAGGTTTATAAACCAAAAAGGGAAACTTTGTACCCTTTGATATGCTAGTGATTTTATAAGTCATTATTCCAGACGAGGCTATCCGTGATGACCGATACTGAACAGCAGCAGCTCCGAAGAACCAGCCTAACCCAGATCAAATGGGATCTACTTTCAACTTGGGGAAGTCCAAAATTTTCCCAAGGAGAAAAATAAAGGCTTTAGGCACTCCAAGGGGACCCCCGATATCCCCGGTCCCCAACTTTCCCATAAGATTTGAACAAAAAGCCCTCGAGACACACGAAAACCCAAACATGGCTTCGATATAAATCAAAAAAATTTTAAGGTAAATAATTTCTAATTTTTTTTTAAATTTTGATTGGGGTAAACCTTTGAAATTCCCTCAATTGGTTTTTTAATTTCATTTTGGGGTATTTTTTGCAATGGGGGATATTACGGTTTCCCCAAAAATTTGGGAAAAGCGGCCAAGATTACTTTCATTTGGGGAAAAAGGAACCAAAATTTCCCCAAAATGGGAAAAACAAGGGGGGCGAAAAAATTAACCAAATTGCAGGCTATGTACTGCTGGGGGCCGGGTCCTTTTGATTATAAAATACAGTTTTTTATTACAGAATCATTTAAATAAAAATAATTATGTTTTTTTCCATCAGCTTTTTCTTTTGACAATTAAACAAAAGGGGCAGCCGATACTTTGCAAAAAATAGTCATCTTTTGATATTTGTCAATCATCCTTTTTATGTTTTGGGTTTTTTTTTAGATTTTTAAAATATAACGCCCCGGGAAATTTAGCGAATAATTACACAAAACCTTGGGGAGCTTGATAATTGTTAAATATGTTGTGCATAAGCAATGTGATCATAGGGGGGTTAAACTTTTTCTGGGGCGCTGTTCGCCAGATATAGTTTTAGAAAATTCTATCTGTGACTACCCATTATTTTGTCCCTTTTTAGCCAATGTTTGTAAGTATAAAATAAACGATTTAAAATAAAGATTAGTTATTTGTTAAGTTTGTATCAGGATGGTAAATGATGAGGGGGAATTAATGTAAAATTGATTGCAAAATTTAATTGATTATTTCGTTTGAGCATGAAGTTTAAGAACGTAGTTTATGGGGTAATGCATGTGTTATACGCATAAATGTCGAGTTATTTTTTTGGCTGGATTAGGGATGATTGTTGAAAAATTTTAAAATTTTGGGAGATTTAATTTCATGTGTCGATGCTTGAAGCTGATTGATTTTGGGAGACAGCAAATTTAGGCAGAAAAATTTAAATAACAGGGACACAAGTTTTGATAAACAATTGTTTTAATTAGTATTATTTTCATGTAACTAAATTGAGATAATTAGTGAATTGTAAATGCTTTTTGTCGATTTTTTATTTTTGGTTCGTTTCTATAAATCACGGATCGAACCGTGCTGATTGCATCAGTGTAGTGACCCAAACCTTTTGTGCATACTGTTTGATTTGTTGCATGGGGGACGCCATAGTCATCAGCCCAGTGTTGTGACCTTTTCCCTTCGAGAGCAAACCTTCCAGTAAGTTCTACACGTACGTCACAGCACGTTTGTTTTCGAGCACATTTAGGTTTTTCTTGCGTTAGTTCATCGTATTTACTTAGCGTTTTTAAACTTTATTGCCACAGTTTTGGCCTTATCTTTATTCATTATATTGTTTTTGTTCCCCGCCAAATTGTTTTTTTTTGGAACTTTATGGACATTTGACAGGGGATAAATTTTTGTTCTGGATGAAAAGACGTTACCGTGCCGACATTAGGTTGGTCACGCGTGAGCTATCCAGTGGGACCAAGTTCGAGGAGTTCGTCCCAGAAAAACCATCCTTTCCCAGTGTGAGTTAACTTTTACAGTCGTTTTTCCTTTATTTGGTAAAACCAATCCAAAAATTGGGCCCTGACGACAGGAGCAACCGTTTCAACACCCATGGTACGGATAACTAAGAAACCCCTTGAAAAAAACCCCGCACAGGTTACCGGCAGTTAGAAAAACCCCACCGACGGGGAAAAATCCACATATGGTTTGCCCAGGGAGGCGTTCACAAAAAATCACCCCGAGCACACCAAATACGCATTTGTGCTTTTTTCAACCCAAATAGCTCGAGGTTGGGGATCGCGGGCCCCCCCAGACAGCCCACAGTTTAAAGGATGAGTGATAGCCACCCCCCGGGGAGCAAAAGCGCCTACATTTGTTGACGGCGAAGGGGAAGAAAACCCAGCTGGGAAAAAATAAACCGCCCGGGAAAAAAGTAAGGCCCATCCTAAGAGCTTTTCCTCGCGCCCTTTCCCCTTTCAGACCGCTTGACCGGGAAGGGTAATATAAAAAGGGGGACCGGAGAAAGATAGTAGAGGTCCGAACCAGCCAAATGAGTAGTTCGCCTCTCACCCCCCCCCCAATCCACCTTTCCAGCACTAAAAAAGGGGAAAATTAACCAGTCAGGTCCGGTTTCCCCCGTCAGTTTGCCCAGACATCAGGGGGCAAACCAGCAACGACGGTTTGATTGCCGATGTTCCGATGGCATCGGTGATTTCCCCGCAACCCCTGAAAAGGGAGATTAAAAACCACAAGCTCATGAAAATCCACCCCCCCTTTTCATAGGGAAAAAGGGGAATCCCCTTACGACCCGGGGGAAAAAAAGATTTCCCTACGCCTTCGACAGATCATCGGTCATTTTGGGGACGCCCTTTTAAATGAGTTACCAGTTTAAAAACCGTCACCCCTCACACCCCAACTGACCCCTGTTACCGCCCGTCCTCGTCGACTTCCGCGGACAAACCACCACCGGCGAATTTCACCGCTTACCCCACATTGAACCCGGACAGGACGTCGTCTCCCTTACAAAGGGTCAAAACGAACCCCAGTGACTGGCGCCCTGGGGATTATCGGATTGAATAATTTCCGGGTCGCACCCTATCCCTCAATGATTTCACCACCAATCTTGCCGGTAAAACGTCTTTTTTCCAAAATTGAACCCCCGCGCCAAGAACCCCTCAATCCAGCGGATGTATGCAAAATGCAAACAACACCCTTTTTCTGTAATTTGTGCGCATGCCTTTTTGGGCCCACGGTCAGACCTTCCAGCGCTTCATTGACATGGTTACACGCGATTGCCATTTTGTACGCTTATATTGACGAATTCTTTTGCGACCGCTGGAACAGCATCATCAACACTTAAGGTTACTGTTCTCGCGATTATCTGAGTTTGGAGTGGTCATCAACCCAGCCAAATGTCAGTTTAGAGCTACAAGCTCTTGACTTTCTTGGTCACATTGATGAGCAGGGCATTCAACCCTGGATGAGAAGATTGCGCCATCGACGAGTTCCCGTCCCACTTCAGTGCGTCAATTACGTCGGTTCCTTGGTCTCATCAATTTTACCGTCGTTTTCTCCACATTGCGCAGACATACTTGCATCCCTGACGATTTGTTGCGCGACCATCCTGAGCATCTCGTAGCTTCCAAACTTCACTTGGTCAGACAGTGCGAGACCGCTTTCATCGACATCAAGCGCCCCTGGCCAACGTCACCATGCTCGCTCATCCGTCTTCGAATTCATCACTCAGTTTGATGGTTGATGCGTCAAAGCTACAGTGGGTGGTACTACAACAAAAACTGAGGAGATTAGGCCATCGCTTTATTCTCCAAAAACTCCAACAAGCGAGACACGGTATAGCACCTTTGGGCGAGAACTGTTAGCAATGTACTTGCTATCAAATATTTCCGCACTTCCTTGAGGACGCCACTCACTTATACACTGACACAAGCCACCACTGCGCTTTGCACTAAGGCTGACCGTCACCACCGAGGAGATTCGTCATCTGGATTTCGTCTCCAATTTACCAAGACATACGCATGTGCGTGGTAAGGACAACATTGTCGCTGATCGATTTCGATCGATTGCAGCTGACCAGCTGAATGATGAAAAATTCTCATGCTGCGGACAACTTCAACCTCACTTCAATTCCGTCAAGTTCCCCTACCACGACGCGCGGTTCTATATGCGATGTGTCCACTGGTCACGACCGCCATTTGTACAGCGAAACATCGCCAGTATTCAATGCATTCCACTGCCTCTCCCATCCAGGAGTTCAGTCCACAGAAGCTGATCACCACCTGCTTTGCATTTGGCGAGTGTCAACAAGGATGTTCGCGAGGGCCAGAACTTGTCTTCAGTGCCAAAGAGCGAAAATTCACCGCCATGTCCGCTCACCCTTAGGTACATTTGCTTCTCCGGACGCTAGATTCGACCATTCATATTGACCTCGTAGGACCATTGCCACCTCAGACGGTTACATATCTCCTCACGTGTATGATCGATATTCCAGGTGGCCTGAGGCCATTCCTTTGCATGACATCACTGCTGAGTCAGTCGCCAGGGCGTTGATCGATCAGTGGATTTCCGATATGGTGCTCCATCGACTATCACCACAGACCGTGGCTGACAGTTCGAGTCAAACCTATTCGCCGAGTTAACTGCACTTGGGTTGCAATCGCACGTACCACAGCATACCACTGCAGCAAACGGCCTTGTGGAACGCTTTCACAGACAATTAAAGGCAGCATTGAAAGCGCACACCCAACCAGACAGGTCACGAGACACTTCCTCTGGTGATGCAGGTATCGCACACAGTCAAAGAAGACCTGCAGTGTACATCTTCAGAGCTCGTCTATGGCACAACGCTACGACTCCCTGGACAATTTGTGGCACCGGATAACCTACACCCTGTTGGATCCTTCCGAATACGTCCATCGTTTGCGTCATCACATGTCACACCTCCCGGCCACTACGCGGGTTCAGCATCCTCCAACTCAAGTTCCGAGGAGTCTATCAAATTGCTCTCCATGTATTCATCCGTTGTGATGCAGTCAGACGGCCTCAAGCTCTCCCTTATTCGGGTCCATACAAAGTACGAAGGTTCCCAAGTATTTCATCATTGATCGCAATGGCAAAAGGATTCGTCAGCAGATCGTCTGAAACCAGCGTATCTGGAACACACTGGTTCATCCGAGTTTCAGCCACAACAGGACAAACAAACACTTCACGCTCCTACCACCAACTCAACCCACCACCCAGCACCTGCGGTCAGGAAAACTAGAAGTGGCCGACATGCATTGGCCTGCCCGTTACGTCCAACACCATATTTTGGACACCTGAAACAGTTCCTGGTCGTATCGATCGTTTCATCCTGGCAACTGATCTAGGGGAGCTACTGTAGTGACCCAAATCTTTTAATGCTACTGTTTTGATTTGTTGCATAGCACGCCATAGTGCATCAGCCCAGTGTTGTTGACCTTTGCCCTTCGGAGAGCAACCTTCTTCCAGTAAGTCTACACGTACGTACGTACATAGCACGTTTGTTTTTCGAGCACATGGAGGTTTTTCTCTCGCGTTAGTTCATCGTATTTACTTTAGTGTTTTGACAACTTTATTGCCGCAGTTTTGGCTCATCTTTATTCATTATATTGCTTTTGTTCAACCGCCAAATTGTTTGTTTTGTGAACTTTATAGACACTCTTGACAGGGACTAAACGTTTTGCTCTGTGGAGTGTAAATTGACGTTAGCCTGCTGCCGACATTACGGTTGGCTCACGCGTGAGCTATCCAGTGCAGGACTCGAAGTTCGAGGTGAGTTCGTCCCTAGAAATTAACAATATACCTTGCCAGTGGTGAGTTACATTACAGTCGTTCTTCCATTAGTGGCTAAAACCAATCCACTAAAAGTGCTCATAACAAAGGTCATAACATACGTCATCAAGGCGGTTTATACGTCACACCGATTTTGGATACATGAAGGCCATCCAGTACCCATGAGTTGGTTAGATATAGGAGAAGTAACAATTTATTGGTTAGGAACTATGCTCAAACATTGTTAGGTTTTGACCAAAAATGGAAATATTAGATGTGCTCAATTAGATGTTACAAAGACAGGTTGCCCAATTAGTGGTTAATTACATTTATCCAATTGTTGAGACAGCTCAATTTGCCCAAGAATTAGGAAAATATTTTACCCAGTAAGAGTGACTATTGTATTGCCCAATAGATGGATATGTTGACTATTGCTCTATTATACGTTGGGTAAAATTGCGGGTAATTATTTGCCCATTTTTATTACAGTGTATATGATACTTTCATCATTTCAGTACCCCCGCCAGGTGCCCTGACGAAAATCCGATAGTCCCCCAAAAAGAAAAACAAAGAAAAGGAAACCATACCCCTGAGCTCCCACTGAAAAGTCCTGGCACGCACTGGCACACTTCACACAAAATTCAAGGTATCCTGAGGAAACTGACATAAAGGTCTACCACCGGACTCGAAACAAGTTGGAAACAAATAAATAATAATAAATTACAAATTTCTATTGCGCTGTTTCCATTTAAAAATTATCAAAAACGCCTAACAAAAAAATGAACACGCCATAGAATAAACACATATAAATACAAACAAGAAATTAAACGCAAATCACTTAAAAAAAATCAGAACAGATGAGGTTGCGTCAGCTCCAAACCTCAGTATGTTACGTCTGTCCCAGCAGAGGAGGGTCTATGTCAATGTACCCCCACTGGCATCGGTGATGTCTCGATCTTTCCCGGAGACAGACGCTTTAACCTACCTATACTAATTAAAGGAATATAGCCTAATCTGTTTGGTTCTCATGAAAGTACAATTAAGGAAAAGAGAAGAAAAAAATTAATTTAATTTAAAAGGCTTCATTAAAAGATATGTTTTAATCTTACGTTTAAAAGAATTAAGTGTCTGTTCATTGGTGAATTTGACGGAAGTGTATTCCAGAGCACTGGGCAGCTGAAGAAATGTTTAGCACCCAGCGTAAAGCATCTTGCCCTTAGGTACCTCTAAACAAGACCATTACTACTTGACCTGAGATTATAACGGGAACTTTTGTAATACTAATGAGATTTTTATATGTACACTGGAGATAAACCATGGAGGCCTTGAAAGTTAGCAAAATAATTTAAAATTAATCCAAACGAAACAGGTAACCAATGTAATTCGAAGAATTGTGTTATATGCTGAAACCTAGTGTGTTAAATACAAGTCTGGCCGCAGCATTCTGGACTCTTGTAGGTTTGCTAATTGACTTTTGGTAGACCGTACAATAGCTGTTACAATAATCCATCTGACTGGTGGACAAAGATGGATTAAGGTCATTAGAGACTCACGAGAATTTTTTACTAATATCTAATGTTATGTAGATGGTAAAAAGCAGCTCGAACAAGCCTTAGTAATATGAATATTCATAGTCAACTTGAGTCGAACCATGATCCCAAATTCCTAACATGAATTGGGAAGAATATCAGATTTCCCAGTGAGGCTGAATGTTAATTTTTGTAGCTGTTGTCTGGTACCAATGACAAGAAATTCACTTTAATTATCATTGATCATAAGCTCATCATGAATCATCCATTGCCCGATGTCTTGAATACATCTTCCATTGTTGCTACGGCTTCCAACTGACTGTTTGTATCGTCAGGTTTAAAGCTTATGTACAACTGTGTGTCATCCGCATAACAATGAGAATTTGGCAGATGGCGCTCAATAATATCAATAACCTAGAAGCATAGATGGTGAAAAGCAGTGACCCAGACATGATCCTTGGGAACACCACAGTCAAGCCTTGAAACTATCTGACAAGGTCCCATCTATAGACACCCGCTGGCTTCTGGAAGACAAGAAGATGAAACCAATCAAGCGCCAAGCTGGATATCCCAAGCTTTGACTGAAGGCGTTCCAGCAAAATTTTATGATCAATGGTATCAAAAGGCACTAAGATCTAATAAAACAAGTAATGTTACATGCTGAGAATTCATCTCAAAAGTATGTCATTCTTTACCTCAAAAGAGCTGTCTCTACTGTGATGTTTCCTATATGCCGATTGAAATTGTGGAAATAATGAATGCCTAGCCATATGATTATTAATTTGAGCACACTGCACCTCAGTAAGTTTAGACAAAACCTGCAAGTTGGTGATTGGTTACACACCACAAGGACAGACATGATCCCAGCCGTCAAGCTGGGGTTTACTGAATTCCTTGCACTTGTGGAAAGTGACATTAGGACTGGACCGGCAGAGACCCACGACCATGCTCAATGAACACAAGGCCCACGGCCGCAGAGGGAATGTGACAATCTGATCATCAAACACTCCACTGATTTGGACCATGTCATTGATCAGAAGGCAGAGATCATAGCCCCGGAGAAGAACTGCTACACCCATCGTATCAGAGAGGCTATTGAGATTCATAAACATGACACTGTCCTCAGGACATCGGCTTTTTCATCAGCAGCATAGGCATTCAATCCTACCATCCATCAACACTCACACCCCACAGTCAACTGACACGCCTCTAGCGAGCAGGCAATCACACACAGCAGGCAACCCACGCAACAAGAACAATGCCACGGTGGCAACCAATCACTCACATCACACAACAGTGGCACAATCGGAACACTTCCATTCTATACATAATACCATGGAGGAAGGTTCTTCCTTCCTCCATGATAATACAGCATTCTCCTGACGAAGGTTAAAGCTCTGGCTTAAATTTTCATGGGAACCTCTGGCACTGACCAAACCATGCACATCCTGGTTTAGTCATCCATGTATATAGTCGACTCAACATTGCACAACCTGTTGTATCCACCTTGTAAGGTTTTGACTATACCTTGGCAACAGTTTAGTCAACTCGTAATCACTGGCTACGTAGCAAAGCCTTCCAATCGTTTCAGACCCACATGGTAGTTGTCTATTATTTTGTTTCATTGACCGTCACGGTCGTTATTCGTAGCTCAGAGAGTTTTAAAAATTTTAGCCCCAGATTATGACAAATTTTGGAACGCACCCTAAATGTGTAGTTTGTATTTCAGCTTCGTTGCGGGTATGTTAGCTCAGTCTCTTAGGCCCTGCATGTTTGTTTGGTTTCGGCCCTGTTTTACCTGCACAACGGCTTGTTTAGTTAATTGTTTGTCAGTCTTAGTGGAGCAGGAGGGTCTGAAACCACGACTTTAGGTGATGATCGTCTGCCCCGAGCCAACCGTCATCTTGTCTGCACTAAATAAAAATAAGACCAATCGAAACGTTGAGAATAACCGTGAAGTCCCCATGGTTCTCCGATCCTGAACCATATTAGCGACAGTAGAGAAAACGAGTTGCAGACATTGGTTCTGCGTCGAACCTTGTTGGTTGAGATACGAGTTAAAGGATAAGGTTCTTTTCAGAACCTGTACCTCAGCTTCATGGATAGTGACACATGGTGTTACCGCAAACCGAAACGATATCAATATTCCACCATGCAAAACCTTAAATCTTATAAATATAAACCAGTAGCTGCATTTATTTGATAGCTTATGTCTGACATTAAGTCTTTTTTATTGAACAAAGTTTGAACCAACAAAACCTGGGGCCCAGTTTTTACATTATCTAACCGCACAAAACCATGTCGGGAAAAAAAGGGAAAAATTTTTTTAATTCAAAGAACTTTGAAACACACTAAAAAAGGTTTAATTTACATGAAAATTGGAAAAAATTTTTTAACAAAGGGGTTCTCAACCCTTTAACTGGTAATTAATGGGCTTAAAAATTTGCCACCCAACAAGAAAAATGCAGAACAATCAAAAAAAGTCAGAAGGAAATATTTAAAATATAAGGAGAAATTCTTTTTGAAATCGTTCTCTAGGTTAAACCGGTTTTAAACAGGAATGGTAATTGACACTGGTTGGTATTTATATGGAAACTAATTGTTTGTAAAACCTTTAATTTAGACAATGAATTTAAATTCGTATACTGCCCAGAAAGCCCAATGTGTCCCCAAGGATTGTCTTTATTTCATTGGGGAAAACATTTAATTTGTACTGTAAAACTTTCTGTTCACCCCAGTCAATTCAATAAATGAAATAAATTGAGTGCAACAGCTCTCGGTCATGGGTTGGTAGATAGGGTTTTTTGGTTCCGTTTACTTGGAAACTTTTTTTTGTTTGCCAGGGCAATTATTAGACTTCGTTTTATAAACCATTTGACCCATCAAAATTTGGGAAAATAATTATGGTTCTGACCTGAAACCTTTGGAATAAAAAACGAGGTAGCTTTTCAATTAACCCTTGTTTTGGGCTGAGTTAGCAAAATTCCCCTTTTTATAAAGGATATTCAAAGAACAATTATAAACCAGTAAGCTGCATTTATTTGATAGCTTATGTCTGACATTAAGTCTAATATTAAACCCTGGAACAAATTTGACACCAACAAAACTCTTGGGTCCCAGTTTGATCCTTATACTAACCGCACAAAACTCGCCCAGTAGCCCCACAGTCTATTGTCCGTTACATAGCTGGTACCTTGGGATACAGTCCCCTGATCCCATGCGTTAGTTTTCACCACACTCCCCTAGGAAATAAAAACGATGTTTGTTTTAGACCAAGAAAGAGACAAATGATCATTAAAACACTCAGTCTGGTCTTTAAAGTCTTAATATTAGATGACTGGTATTACAAATTCCCCCTCCGAAGGATATTGAAGTTTTTAGAGAAAACATTACTCCTGTAGTTTTCTCTACCACAACCTAATCATCCTCGTAAGTACCCAAGTCCAGTGAGTTATTCAAATATTCAAATAAATTTGTTGAACTCCATTGATTTGATTAAAAAGCAAAAATTTAAAGAAATCTGGAATACAAACATTGTAAACTAGATAAAACACCTAAAAAATTTTAAAAATTTTTTAGTTTAAAATTATTTTTTTCCTTCCTAAAAAACTTTAAAAAAATTTTAAAGGTTTCAGTTAAAAGTTAAAATTTTAAGGCCAAATTTAATGTAATATTTTGTAAAATTCAGTAAAGAGTTTGCTTAAAAATCAAAAATAAAACAAAAAAAAACCCTTACAGTCAGTTATAAACCGTCAATCAATTTTAGTTAAGAAACGATCGACGCGATTCCAGCATCACCCAAAATCCGAACCCAAAACAACACTCATCGGTACGGAAATCCTCGCCCAAAACTGCAATCGGCTCTCCGCCGAAGGATCGAACCTTTTCCCAACTTCAAAATATAAAATAACGGGAAAAATTCATAAATCTTATTGGGATTCGACTTCCGGCGGTCAGTGAATTTCCAAACACAGTGGGTGCTCATTCGGTGTTGTTTAAAAAGAGACATTATTATTCGAAACGATACGACTTTCCCGGGAATAAACAGAAGAAGTTATGGATTTGCTTGTTGGGTAGATTCCCCAGAATTGTAAGCGCTTCTCCAAATCGGAGGTGATTATTTGAAGTACCGCATATGTCTGGGCAAAAATCAGGGGAAGAACATACATTCCTTATTAACAGAACGTTGATATAACACTACTATTGAAAATGGATATATTTATCATGTAATAATGTGGAAAAGTGTTTCGAATCTTTACTGTAATTAAGGTGTGGAAAATGTTGCACTAACCCAAAAAAAAATGCAGGCGGGAGAAGAGAAGTCAGGAAGATAGTTAGAAATATAGAGGATAGAATTTTAGTTGAACATCGTTACTTAGATAAACCAGTTAACAGAGGTAATTATTACTGTTGGTATTAAAAACTAATTGTTTGTAAAAGGACGTCTAATTTAGACAGATGAATAAAATGTCGTTCATACTTGCCCAAATGCCAAAGTTATTTTAAAGTGTCATTTTTAAAGTGTGTACATAATTTTCATAAACACATTTACGGTTCCATTACGTCTACATCAATCAATGAAATAATTGAGTGATCCACAGCCTGTCCATATTGAAATAGATAGGTCAGTTCCAGTTTACTTTGGGCTACTAGTGTTTTTTTGCATTGCAATTTTAGATTCTTTTTTATAAAGGGGTTGACCTTTGATTTGGATAATTGATATTGACTGAGAGACCTTTAAAAAAATGAATAAGTAGTTATTCAAATTAATTTCTTGCTGGTTTACATTTTTATAAAGGATATTAAGAAAATAAACCAGAAATGTTTAGTTATTTGATAGCTTTTGTCTGAATTAAGTTAATGTTTAATCAACAAAGTTTGAACCAACAAAACTTTGGGGTCCAGTTTGATCCTTTATACTAACTGCAAAAAAACTCGTCTGAGTAGCCCCTCACAGTCATTCTGCCTTACATATGGAACCTTGGGATACAGTTCCGATGCGCATGCACAGTTCACCACACCACCTAGGAAATAAAACGATGTTGTTTTAGACCAAACAAGAGAAGATACGATTATTATTACCCAGTCTGGCCCTTAAAATTTATCGTTGATAAAAAAAAAAAAAAATAAAAAATAAATAAAAAATAAATAAAATAAAAATAAAAAAAAAACATCTAAAATATTTAGATGATGGTTATTAAAAATATTCCCCTTCCGGGGGAAATAAATTGGAAGTTTTTAAAAACTCATTACCCTGTAGTTTTCCTTACCACCCCCTTATTCATCCTAAGTGTCTAGTCTGTCGGCCGTCACAGACAGACGATGTATTAAGGAAATTGAAGACAGATGGGCATAAAAACTGATCTTTATCACACTCTTAAATTATGATCAAGAAATCAAAATAAATTTAAAATTTTTATTTAGATTGAAATCATTCAAATATTTTTGAACTCCATTGATTTCGAGTTAGCGAACCTTAAATGTAACTCTGCAATACAAACAATTGTAAACAAATATAACAACCGGTAATTTAAAATATAGTTCTAAACTTATTTTTCCTTTCTAACTTTCTTTATTTTAAAGGTTTCAGTTAAAGGTTATAATTTCAGGCCAATTAATTGAAATATTGTTGTAATTCGATATTCAGCTGTAAAGCAGAGTGTAATAATCAATAATATAAAACACGAATAAAACCTACCAGTCGTTATAAACCGTCAATACAATTTTAGTTTATAATGACCCCATGGCCTTCATTCCAGCACTATCCAGACCCTGAATCAACAGACAACACCTCCATCGTAAGCAAACTCTCGTCCAATACTGCAACGGCTCTCCGTCAGAAGGATCGAATCCATTTCAACTTTCAAAATATAAAAAAACTGAAAATCTAAGAATCTTATTGGGACGACTTCCTGGCGTCAGTGAATTTCCAAACACATCAAATGGCCAAATTAAAAGTTGATTAAGAACTTTATTATTGAAAGATTGATGTTCCGAATAAAGCAAATTATGATTTATTTGTTGTGGTAATTCTCAGAATTGTAAGCGTTCTCCAAATCGCAGATGATTATTTGAAGTACCGATAGTCTGGGCAACAAATCAGAGGAAGTAAATAATTCCTTATTAAAGAACGTTGATTAACACTACTATTGGAAAAGGTGAATATTTATCATGTAATAATGTGGTTAAATAAATGTTTAATAAAGGTCCTCGAATCATACTGGTAATTATGGTTGAAAATGTTGCCCCCCAACTAAAAAAAGAGACAGATGGGGGTTAGGAAATATAGAGGATGAAGTTTAGTTGAACATCGTTACTTAGATAAACCAGTCTAACAGGATGGTAACTAATGTACTGTTGGTTTATATAAACTAATGTTGTAAAAGGAGTCTTAATTTAGACAGATGAAAAAAATGTCGTTATATTTTCCCAGAATGCCAGTTACTTTAAGGGTGTCAATTTACAGTGTGTAAACATAATTTGTATCATGTAAAACACATTTACGGGTGCCCTCATTACGCCTAATCAATCAATGAAATAAATTGAGTGGTACTCCACACTGTCCATAGCTGAAATAGATATGGTCAGTGTCTCCAGTTTATTGGTACTACGTGTTTTTGCCATTCAATTTTAGACTTTTTTTTTTAATAAATGAGTTGACCCATTGATTTGGATAATTTTTATATTGACTGGAGCCCTTTGAATAAAATTCAACGAAGTAGCTTATTCAAATTAACTTTGCTGGTTTACATTTCTTTTATAAAGGATATTTAAGAAATATAAACCAGTAAGTTAATTTATTTGATAGCTATGTCTGACATTAAGTGTAATGTTTAATCTGAACAAAGTTTGACACCAACAAAACCTTGGGTCCCAGTTTGATCCTTATACTAACTGCACAAAAACTCTCCGTGAAGTCCCCACAGTCATTCTCCCATTACATAGCTGGTCCCTTTTGGGATACAGTTCCTGATGCATACGTACAAGTCTTCACCACCCCAAACCTGGGAAAATTTTAAAAAGATGTTTGTTTTAGACCAAACAAGAGACAGATACGATTATTATACACCAGTCTGGGTCTTAAAATCATGTTGATAAAAAAAAAAAATTAAATAAATAAATAAATAAATAAAAAAATAAAAAATTTAAAAATAAATACTTTTTACTTTCCTCCAGGAAAATTAAAATTTAAAAAACCTTTGAATAAACAAAATTTATTTTAAATATTCCGTTAAAAGAATTTTTAGAAAAACAATACCCCCCCCCCCCCCCCCCCCCCCCCCCCCCCCCCCCCCCCCCCCCCCCCCCCCCCCCCCCCCCCCCCCCCCCCCCCCCCCCCCCCCCCCCCCCCCCCCCCCCCCCCCCCCCCCCCCCCCCCCCCCCCCCCCCCCCCCCCCCCCCCCCCCCCCCCCCCCCCCCCCCCCCCCCCCCCCCCCCCCCCCCCCCCCCCCCCCCCCCCCCCCCCCCCCCCCCCCCCCCCCCCCCCCCCCCCCCCCCCCCCCCCCCCCCCCCCCCCCCCCCCCCCCCCCCCCCCCCCCCCCCCCCCCCCCCCCCCCCCCCCCCCCCCCCCCCCCCCCCCCCCCCCCCCCCCCCCCCCCCCCCCCCCCCCCCCCCCCCCCCCCCCCCCCCCCCGCCCCCCCCCCCCCCCCCCCCCCCCCCCCCCCCCCCCCCCCCCCCCCCCCCCCCCCCCCCCCCCCCCCCCCCCCCCCCCCCCCCCCCCCCCCCCCCCCCCCCCCCCCCCCCCCCCCCCCCCCCCCCCCCCCCCCCCCCGCCCCCCCCCCCCCCCCCCCCCCCCCCCCCCCCCCCCCCCCCCCCCCCCCCCCCCCCCCCCCCCCCCCCCCCCCCCCCCCCCCCCCCCCCCCCCCCCCCCCCCCCCCCCCCCCCCCCCCCCCCCCCCCCCCCCCCCCCCCCCCCCCCCCCCCCCCCCCCCCCCCCCCCCCCCCCCCCCCCCCCCCCCCCCCCCCCCCCCCCCCCCCCCCCCCCCCCCCCCCCCCCCCCCCCCCCCCCCCCCCCCCCCCCCCCCCCCCCCCCCCCCCCCCCCCCCCCCCCCCCCCCCCCCCCCCCCCCCCCCCCCCCCCCCCCCCCCCCCCCCCCCCCCCCCCCCCCCCCCCCCCCCCCCCCCCCCCCCCCCCCCCCCCCCCCCCCCCATTTGAAACAGGTGTAAGTTAAAAACCCGAGGATTTTTACCGTTGCTAGCAAGTTATCCCCAATTTCCCCCCCAAAAA
>JAQQFT010000328.1:0-30324 GCA_029582265.1 Zoroaster sp. YZ-2022 | reverse complement strand
CTAGTTTTCAAGAAATGTCTAAACAACCCTGTGAAAGTGTCATCAAAATTGCAACAGGCTTCAAAAATGAGTAAATAGGGGGAAATAATTTTTAGTTATATACAGGGTTGAAAAGAGCATGCAATAAGCTTAATTTTGATACCTGTTAAAACTTAATGTCCGGTTCAAAAGTTATCACCTTTTGAAAATATGTATTATGTCAACAATCGAGTAAACCCGTATATGAGAAATTGCTATTAAAAAAACAGTAAAACCCATGACGAAGGTTACTAATAAAATGTGCGTAGTTACCAATATGTTCCTAAATGCTAGCAGGGTTTATATTTTGCCAAGCACAATCAACTAACGCAGCAATTTATAGCGCATTGTAATGGAAACAACGGACGAAATGAAAACAAAAGGCACACAAAATCATCATTTATTCCACTTTCTTCATACAAATCAGCTTTTTGATTTATAAATATGAAAATACAGATACTAAAGAACCAAATAATGGATAATCAGAAAATCAATTTCCAATTTTTTTTCACCCCAAACATTCATCAACCCTGCGTGGAATTAGGCCGTGCAGAAGCGACTCATTTTCGCAGAGCCCATCACATATGTGCACCTTTTAATAGAAAATGACTAAAACCCTTAGGCCCTGGTTTCTGGTCTCCGCATGCGTCGCTCAGACCTGTGCATCTGCATTTTCTTTTAAATGTAAGCCCCGGTATAGTCAGAGGTTAAGACGTCTGCACTCATAAGCAGGAGGTTGTGGGTTCAATCCCACCTGAAACGCTGGAGTTTTTCGGCATAAGGGCAGTATCAAATCAATTGGTTATCCCCCATCATCTGTAATTAGGTGTTCGGTATGCACCGAAACACCTATTTTTTTTGTTCGGTTTTTAAATTTTATTTTTGATTTCTTCTTCTTCTTCTTCTCCTCCCCATCTTGTCCTGGTAAACAAAACATACTTGCAAACTCACATGAACTTGAACTTGGCATGCACTTAGAACTTAACAAGTAGATGAAACTCCAGTTGTGAGTGACCCTGATTTGACCTTACTTCCTGTCCAAACCGAAGTCAAGTTTAATATTTAAAAAATCATATCTCAACAACCACAACAGGTAAATGGACATTTTTTTTGTATAGATTGTTAATTGTCGAAAATATTTACAAAACATGCCCCAATTTGACCTTACTTCCTGTCCAAACCGGAAGTCAAAGTTTAACATTAAAACAAATCATATCTCAACAACCAAAAGGGAGGTAAATTCACAATTTTTGTACCATTGTACAGATCGTTAATTTTCAAAAATATTTACAAAAGGTACCCTTGACTTTACTTCCTGTCCAAACCGAAGTCAAAGTTTATATTAAAACAAATAATCTCAACAACCACAAGAGGTAATCACAATTTTGTACCATTATACAGATTGTTAATTGTCGAAAATATTTACACAAAGGTGACCTTAATTGACTTACTTCCTGTCCAAACCGAAGTAAAGTTTAACAGTTAAAAAATCATATCTCAACCACAAGAGGTAAATTCACAAATTTTGTACCATTATAAGATCGTTAATTGTCAAAAATATTTATACCCCATTGACCTTACTTCCTGTCCAAACCGGAAGTGAAAGTTTAATTTTTAAAAAATCATATTCAACAACCACAGGAGGTAAATTAACATTTGTACCATTGTACAGATTGTTAATTGTCAAAAGTATTAACAAAGGTGACTCATTGACCTTCTCCCTGTCCAAACCGGAAGTCAAAGTTTAATAATAAAATAATTTCTAAATTCAGTATTGTATTGTATTCAAATAAACTTCTCGAGAACTTCAACAGACGTTAACATTTGACTTCTCCAACACTTCGAATTGATGACGAACTATTTTAACTTCAACCGAACACCTTGTTTTGTATGACAAAACTTATATCTAGTTATGTTGTTTTAGAGGCCTGTTTCAAAT
Organism: Zoroaster sp. YZ-2022; assembly: GCA_029582265.1. Taxonomy (NCBI): domain Eukaryota; kingdom Metazoa; phylum Echinodermata; class Asteroidea; order Forcipulatida; family Zoroasteridae; genus Zoroaster; species Zoroaster sp. YZ-2022. The sequence continues at coordinate 28,367 of JAQQFT010000328.1, read as the reverse complement.
GCCTTGTTTAAATGGTGAATGTAGTCTGACTACCACCGGATACACATGTTTCTGTTCCAGTGGATACGGAGGTTTAAACTGTGATCTTCTTGTTGGTAAGTGCTTCCATTCATTCATTCATTCATCTTCTTCAAATCCTGCCGCCATCTTAGTCTGATTTCCTGTATATGCAAAAGCATTTACAGTTCTGATTCTCATAATGTAACATGGACCAGACTATTTTCCTTCCAGCCTAATTTTGGTTACATGGAAAACAAGATCACCACAATATTTAGACCATTTTATATCCGAATGGTTCCGAATTTACAAGCTTCAACAGAGCCAAATACCATTTTTCATGCAGTTTTACCTCATTGGCAAATGTGACGTTAAAATCAGAGATTTGTTTCAACAAAGAAGGAGATTTTTTCCTCAAGCGAGGGCGTTGTTCAGTTTGTGACACGGTCTATTGTGGTACCAAGAGGGTTTTGTTTGCTTATAGATCCATGCGCTTCGCTCCATGTCTAAATGGGGGTAGATGTAATGCCATTGGTACCAGCTATCAGTCACATGCATGAATGGATACACAGGAATATTTGTCAGACAGGTAGGTGTAAAATGATTTTTATTTTAAATTTAACGTCAAATTGTAAGCAAACGGTCATTGAGAAATAAAACAAAATAAACCCAAAAGCTATATTGGAGTGCCATGGTCAAGCGGTTGAGTGCGATTTGTGTTCTGACGGCTGAGTCGTCAGAATGTGGGTTCGAATCCTGACCGTGGTGTTTGTGTCATCGAGCACGACACTTTACCATAATTGCTTCTCTCCACCCAGGAGTAAATGGGTACCTGTGAGAGCAGAGTTGGTTGTTGTGTTTGATTAGTTTTGCGCCGAAATGGCAGCAATTGGGGAGGGGAGGGGAGGGGAGGGGAGGTGGTAAATCAGTTTGCCTTGAAATAACAGTTGACTGTAATTTCACTGCAATTTCACAGTGTCTCTTCCTCTCAGATATTGACAATAATGTTCACGGTGATTTCACAGCAAATTCAGTACTCTCAAGAATTAATGAGCTGCCCCAAAACTGCCATGAGAAGTTCATGGCCATTTCACAGCGAAGGAATCCCAAGGGTATTTCGTGCATTTTCATGGTGTTGTGTCATCATTAAATTGCCGTGAACTATTTATTTCACGGTAAAATGGATTTTCAGGGCATTTTCAGGGTAAAGTTATTCATAGTGACTTTGCATGGCAGGAAATCACCCTGGTACTCACAAAGTGTAAACATTTCACATAATCTATTCAGTTCTTATCAGAACCACAATCTAGTTGACATAATCCAAATAGTAATAGTTGACATAACCTCAATGGTGTTACTGCAAGCTGAATTGTTCATCAGACACTTTGAAAATTATGACGCGATATGATGTCAGAACTTGAGTTGAGACGTATCTTTAATATACATGTAGCATTTTCCTGAAATCAGGTCTTGATTTTCCATTTTCTGTCTTCCTTCCAATAGTTCAAACAGCATGCAGTACTTCGCCATGTTTGAACGGTGGTGTTTGTAACCCTATTGGCGCCACACAGTTCACTTGTCAGTGTCCGAGTGACTACATGGGAAACATCTGCCAAACATTCGTTGGTGAGTTTTCTTCTAAGATTTTCAATCTCGACTTGTATTAAAGATACATCGTGTTTTTCTGGACATTTTATTTGTTCTCGGAACTTTGCTATTTTACCGTACTTCACAACAGGGGAAGAAAAATAAATAATAATAATACTACTACTACTACTACTAATAATAATAATATAGGCACGTATCCACCAATCTGGTGCTCAAGGTGCATTATATTATTACCCTGCTTTAAAAATGTTTTAAAATGCTTTAAACTTTTCTCAAAATATTTGTGAGAAGCATGATCTCACAATACATATGCAGCAATCAAATTGATGGTGGGTCCTCTTATAAATAAATTTTGGCATTTGTTTTAATCACCGTTTAACAACTTTTTGAGAAATATTTATTTATTTCAACATGTTTGTTATTCAAAAGGAAATTATGAATGTTTTAATGAGAACAAAAAATTATGGAATTGCCAGTAAAATACGTGCGATACATCTTTTAACCTCCGTCAAGCAATGCTGGAGGTCTTGTGTATTGGGTGATGCACGTAAAAGTACCCATCACCCTATCCTGATAGACACCCTGGTGTTTCTGCCAAAGTGTGCCAAAGCGATGTCAAACCTTGGGGAAAAGGACTACATGAATGACATACTAAAATTGTAAGCACGCACGGCAGTGGACTTTTGCTCAATCAAATCTACACTGACCCAGGTTTTGAATGTTCCATGTTACAAGACAACATCCTAACGTCCCAAAAGTCTCCCATATGTAATCATGCGTCAATCCACATTATTGGCCTCGAAGATCTGGGCCCAATTTCATGGCACTGCTTACTGCGGAATTCTGCGCTTACGGCGCATAGAATCACACGCTTTTATGGCGCCGTAAGCGCAGAATTCTGTGGTAAGCAGCGCCATGAAATTCAGCCCAGATGTCAAGAGGCTCATGAAAGATGCCAGATACCGGCCTCACATTTATTGGGATATTCAACTTTGACCGTGATTGTTGGCTGGCTTCAAGAGACTTAAAGCGTGACATCAGATCTTCGGCACAACATATCCAATGAAATCCCTTGAATGGTACGGCCGGAGCCTTGATAGGATAAAGATAAGGGTACCAGTCTATAAGCTTGGGCGATAAAATGATAATATCGCAATATCTTTTTTTATTCGATTACGATATCGAGAACCTTTTTGAAGTGAGTCAAGTCAGAAATTCCATGGAAACAAAATTTTGACAGTCTTTTCAGCTCTTTTCGGAAGTGAGAAACAAAAAAAGCGAACTACTTCAGAAGTACATACACACTACATGTATGCAAATGAATTTGTGATTTATTGTGATACTTGTAGAGGGGTACATACCTGTGGTCATTGGCTCTAAAGCAATCATGCGTTAATGTAAAGATTAATTGGATACTATATATTGCGGTATATGTTTGACGATATATCGCCTTTGTAACAAATGATTTGTGTGTGTGTTTATTTATTTGGTATCCAGGTGGCACAAATCCCTGTGATAGTAACCCTTGCCGGAACTCGGGCAATTGCATACCCTTAGCCAACTCTGGTGTACACCAACGTTTTTAGTACATTTCTGGTGTACTTTTAGTATACCTGTTGTCTGCACCAGAAGTATACCAATACAAACTCTACACCAATGGACACCAATAGAGCACCAATAGAGCACCAAATTGTCTTCGCCAGTTTGCAGCGTGCACCAAATACACTGGGCCTATTCTGAATTTCTCCTACACCAATAAGGCACCAAAATTACTTACAAATAAAGTAACCACACCAAACGTGCACCAGATATACTTAGTCTGAATCAAACTACACCAATAATGCACCAAACTGCAGATACACTTACATATTAGCCTGAATCCCCCTACACCATGCAATAAGGCACCAAATGTACTTTAAAACTTGATTCCACTTTAAAAGACTCTATAGCGTGGACATGGTTGACCAGCTAGGTCTATAGTTGCCAAGCTTGCCTTCTTGCAAGCTTGTTGGTTGTTAATAATTGTACTATATTTTATTCTTCATGTATAATGCTGTAATTAAACTTGAACATCTTGCATTTTACAATGCATATGCTTTTCAAGGAAATACATGTATAATCCCCAGCCTTATAATATATATATACAAACAAGCTTACACACAAGGCCCGCAAACAATAGGTAATTACCACGCATCATTGAGCGAGTAACCTGTACGTGCGCGTGTAGGCCTATATATAGGAGTAATCGCTTGGTGACTATCAGTTGTCTGATGATCGATAACGCGTGAAACTCGGAGTTACAACTACCAGCGTTCCACTAGTTTTACTACAAGTATATTACGCTCTGTCTATGTGGCATTGAGCACTCTACTTAAAGATAGACCTACATTTTATATATATATATATATATATATATATATATATATATATATATATATATATATATATATATATATATATATATATATATATATATATTTTATATATCTCAAATGAATGCAGTTAAATTTTTATTCAAATCAGTGAATTACTCATACTATAGTCAAAGAGTAATTTATTTTCAGAAAGTACATACATATGTATAATTATGTACAATTTTGAAATAACACATAATATTCAATTTATGTATTATATTAAATCCTCAATATTGTTTGGCAAATCATGAAATCTAGTAATAAAAGACCAGATCTTGTAAGTTCTATATACTTTCTGCCTCCTTTAATGTATAGCAGAATCATATATTGTTCAGGTCTAAAGTATACACAAGTTTGAAATGAACCATATTGTAATTGCTACCATGCAAAGTGATTTTGAACCAACTAAGTGTTTTTTCATCAGGACAGAAATTCTCTAGACTGTACATGCAGAATAAATAAACAACCTGATGGTCAATCATTTTACTAACCACCTGTGATCTGATAAGTATATTTGTGGAGGCAGCATATATTTATCAAATGTACAGGTGTACATATACTATACATGTACAACTCCATGATGAATTTCCTCATCCTCAAATACATTAAGTAAGTTGTTTATTCGTGTGTAACCCACTTATTGGAAATTTTACACAGACTACAGGCAAGCAAGCTGTAATTGATACCTCTCATGCAGTGCACATACCTTGTATTGATTATGTAATACTGTCACTGTATGGGGTAGTGTGTGTAACTTGACACTGTGTGGCCATAGCTGTCTGGCCAATCATTGGACCTTAATTCATGGTCAAGCTGCATGTACATGTACATGTATATATGCTCTGCAGTGTGTGCTCTAAATTCAAACCGAAGATGATTCACTGCATGGTCACAATCAAAATGTATCCCCAGGATTAGCCTACATACATGTACATGTATAATAATAATAATAATAATAATAAGTGTGGATTATATAGCGCACGTATCCACCAACTAAGTGGTGCTCAAGGCGCATTATATTATTATCCCTGCTCATAAGGCTCATAAATCATTCCTGAAACCATCTCAGCTCCTGGGAGTATACAGCTCAATTGCTGCCATTTCTAGCGCATATAGAGCAAACCAACTCTGCCTTCACAGGTACCCATTTAACCCCTGGGTGGAGAGAAGCAATTATGATTAAGTGTCTTGCTCAAGGACACAAGTGTCACGGCCGTGATTCGAACCCACATTATGTTGCTAACACCAGAACTTGAATCCGGTAAGCTAGACCGCTAAATTATCATCCACCAAAGATGTCAGATATGTATAGCTACTGTAGTTTTTTTACTAACCTACAAGTTATAGCCTATGCAAGCTGATGTTTTCATCAGAAAGCTTGTAGATCGAGATACATGTATGTCAGCAAATTACAGCACAAAATTGTATTTAGTTTTGCAAGCTTGCATATTAGAAATATCTGCAAGCTCCATTAAGCTAAAAGGTGTCTGTAAGTTTAGCTTGCATATTCATACAAGCTTGCAAGATTGCAGCAAGCTTACAATCTTGTCTGCAGCAATTAAGCTTGCCCTAATTTTCATTTTTGGAACCCCTGCAAGCTTACAGGCTTGCTGCAATCTTGTCTGCAAGCTTGCTGCAAGCTTGAACTAATTTGCATTTTTGGAACCCTGCAAGCTTGCCAGCAAGCTCCATGATATTTCTGTAAGGGTATACTGCAGTTATTAGGTGTTCGAGAGCGCAGCGCGAACACCTATTGTTTTTGTACTTTTTTTTTTATTATTTTTTTTTACTTCTTTTCTCAGTGGCGACTGTCCGGCAACAAAGGCATCCTTGCTGAGCATTTACAGCCTTCAAACTTAACACATGAACAGAACATAACAAGCTGACGATACCGTTTTCTGTGACGTCATGATTACGTCATCGGGTGTCGAATTACGCTAAAAGTAAAAATATTTAAAACGTTTGATACTCGTTGAGAAAGAACCCAAAAGATCGTATAGCCGCAAGGAGCAATACGAGGGTTATTTCCGGTTTGGAAACGTACAAAACGTCGATATCGTTTGTAATGTAGTATTGTAACCAAATATCGTGTGTACACGATATTTGGTTACGGGAAAGCTGTCAATCGTATCGACGCTGTTTGCGGGGTTGCCATGGCCGACAATTTTTTAGGCTGAAAAAATGGATCGCCAACGGTACACGGTAATAAAAGAGTAAGTACTTTGAAGTTATTTTTTAAGAGGATTTCCGTATTTATCTTCGTGTTTTTATACAAAAAAAACCATTTTTGCTGTCCTTTCGTCGTTGCATTGGCCTTTTTAATAACATGACTAACGTTAGTTAGGCCTACGTGAACATACTTTGGACAGTAAACAACAACAAAATATGAACAGATGTCCAAAATGTATTTAGAATATAAATAAGGATAATAAAATTAGTTGTTAAGGTTATGGCAATTATTCAGTAAAAATTTTTATGCCATATATTTTGTAATTTTTTTTTTCCCCAAAAAATCTTCAGTTTGTGCACAAATTAAATAAGTAGCCTAGCGATTGTTCACTGCACTTTTCCTTAATTTTGACCCTTCTCAGATACAAATAAACTTACATAGACAATTATTTACAGGAAAAATGACAATATTCATGACACAATACATGTACTTGTAGGTCCTGCTCCCGAGGCCTCTCTCAGACATCACTCAATCACAATAAATGAAATTATATGAGTATTGAGACCTGCAATTTCCTTAAATCCCTTTTTTTGATGAGAGTTTCAGTGAGAACATTTTTAATTTATTAACATTGTCAAGAATAATTGTGTGCAATTTTGAAACAAACCAATGCCCTTTTTCAATTTCAATGGTCCAGCTACCTAAAATTATACACTATTTTCCCCATTCCCATAAATTAGAACTTCTGAATTTTCAAATACTTATTCTTAGTCCATGTACTTATAAAACCTTCCTATTATTTTTTACAGAAATGTTCACTGTGACATATTTTTCCTCATTCACATAAATTAGAACTTTCAGAAATTTCAAATACTTTATTCCATGTACTTCCATAAAAACTTAACTATTATTTTTACAGCATGTTGACTGATGTATCATGCCAGACTGAGTTCCAGCCAACAGTACCCCAACACGGCGTTGACACCACATCCAAATGCAGTATCGTAACTGTTCAGTCATCAACAATCTTGGTATGGTTTAACGTCTTATGTTAACAGATCGTTTGAGAAGGGTCTTCATACCAATGATGAACATTTCATTTAGTTTTAATGGTTGTTTATTACAAAAATTAAGGTTTAGTATAATTTTTTTATTATTTTTGCTTAGCAGTACTGGCATTTCAGTCCAAGAGAAGGTGTATCTGATAACCATTTCCAATCCATGTCATTTAAAACATTTATTTAAATCTAAGCCCTTACTCCTATTTTTCAATCTTAAATCTTTTTTTTAGAAAGGACAGAAACATCTTGCAACTTCGTTATGCAGAATTGATGCTTGGTGTGATTTTCGACAAAATGAAGCACCAGTCGTCAGTCAATGGAATTGGTAATTTGGGCCCCTTATACTTTTATTGCTTGTTTGCCTCCCCTTCCCTAGTTTTTGGGATTCTATAGTGCTGCAATGATAGACCAAAAAAATTTTTAGGAAAAAACCAAATGTGTTGGTTCATCACCAGTGGCAGTACATGCCATCACCAAGAACTTGGGGGAGGGGGGCAGACATTTTATTCTAAAATTACGATTCCCAATGAAAACCCCCTGAATGTCACCCATTCTGAACTGTCACTAAATCGTACATACAACGTACATTTATTATGAATGCAGGTTGATTCTGTTTTCTTATCAACAAGGATCAGGGTTTGGGGTTTCTTTACATGAAGTCATTTCACTTGTTACATGTGTAAGACCATGTACACTCTTTTCCCTAGATTGTTTACAATTAGGTTAAACAGGTCAACAAAGTGGTTTCAATTGTGGGGAGGGAAGGGGTAACCACAAAAGTCAAGTCATGAAACCCAACAGACAGTTAAAATAAATATGTATTTCATTGCTTTATTAGCAATTTACAAGCACCCATACAACTCTTGATTATTTCAATGTCTAACAATTTAGTACAAAAAGGCATCTGATCTTTAGGTTGTAATTAGTATGGATGCAGCTACAGACATTTTGCCAATCATGTGTACAACCTTGAAAAAGTAAAATCAATGTAGAATTTGTTTTCCAAATTTTATACATTATTTTAATTATTTCAATATAGGGTGAAAACAAAGACAGTTTATAAGCATGTCACAATAAGGAAAGCTTAATACAGTTCACTATCATTGTCAATTTATCATTATATTTTTGTTATAAACTTAACCTGAAAGTGAAGTATATTATAAATAAAGATTAAATTTATTTTTGTTCAAGACTTAATCAAGAGATAAATACCAATGTTGAAATACCAATGTTAAAATTGAAAGGTTTTCCATAAACAAGTGAAAAGGCAACCAATTATCAGATTTTATCCAGTGGATATAATTACATTTTAAATTTTGTTTGAATTGGAATTATTTACTTTTTGACAAAAACCTTCTTGGGGGGCAGTGGAAGATGGGAAAACAGGATGCAAGCTTTTTCCAACTTTATCATGTAGTAGTTATAAGCTTGTTTTCTAATGAAAGGCTAATTAGCTGAAGGAAAGGAAAGGGGACATATTTATATGGTCTTCCTGCAGTAACCCCAACCCCCAAACAATTTAACCCACACTTCCTCTCTTTTAATTTGCAGCCAAGTTTAATCCAGTTACTATACATTAGTCCCCCTTTTATCCTAAATCAACTTTGTGACTTTATGCCCTAATAACGTTGAATAGGTTGATCTGGCTACCTACAACTGGCAAACTATTTTCATATGGTATTTTTAATGTGATTTATCATCTAGCATGGTTTTTGAAAAGCATGTTTGGGCTAATGTCAATATTTAAAATAAAAAACATTGTGTTCCCAAATCACACTTGTTAATTTGTAATTTACTGCTTAAATCTCACATTTCCAAGTTCAACAGCCAATATCTCAAGAACTAAATGACCTATTAGAAAACAAAACACAATTGAATTCCTTACATTAATAACTTGTAATTTTGTGAAATGAGTTACCTAAACGCTTTAGTGGTCCAATTAGTGGCACACGAAGTAACGATTTTACAAATTTTAAAAGGTCATATCTCATAGCTTCAATTTAATGTATAAGTTGACAAATTTGTTATTTTTCATAATCATGAGGTCATATATGACCTTCAAACACCTAAAGTGGGCCTTTACTTCCGTCCAAACAGGAAGTTCAAATTCAACACATTCTAACGCAAATTTGATATGTCTTTGAATATGAAATTGATATTGTTATTATAAAAGATGATAAACCCGCAAATATGATATTGACATCATCGATGATATTTGATTGAACCGAGTTGACTCGAACACCGTGTGTTGTTCTAACAAACACTAAGCTCTAGTTTTTACATGTATATGTATACACGAAGTCTGCACTCATTTGGTAGTTTTCAATGTGAAGTATAAATAAAGCAGCTAGACCAATGCTTTGGTGCATGTACTAGTTTAAATAATTTGGACTACACCAAAACCAGTGCACCAATGTACACCAATATCTGTACATGTACCAAAATACACCACTCGTGCACTGTTGGGACTGCATGTACACCAAAACTACAAACCATAATTATGCCAATACTACACAAATTTTTCAGCACCAAAATGCACCACTGGTGCTCTTTAGTACTAATTTAAATAATTGGGACTACACCAAAATTGCACCAGTACAAATTTTAGGTTGGGTGTTTCAATTACACCAAAGTGCACCAATAACACAGCTCTGGTGTGGTTTTGGGTACCAATTTTTTCAAATGCCACACTAAAACTGACCAGCTTGGCACCAAAACGGCACTAAAGTTGGCAGGTATCTTCTGGTGTAAGTACACTTGGCGACAGGTTTCACCGGCCAACACTGCGAAAACGGTATGATTTCAATAAGATTCCTAACCTCTCAGTTTTATTTGGGGGCTGTCGTATTTTGTATAGGCCTACATTATGAGTTTTCAGCTCTAATTATTTTAATAATCCAATGCAAGTAATCACTTTGAAAGCTCTTTTTTTTCATTTGTTACCAATTTCACCAATAATGAGCAAGTTGAATACGTCATGCCCTACAAACATGTAATCTGTTATCAACAAAACTTTGTCAAAATCTACCACTAGTAACAGCTTCTTTCAGTGTGACTACAAATAACTTTACCCTGAAAATGCCCTGAAAATCCGTTTACTAGAGATAAATAGTTCACAGCAATTTCGATGACACAACACTATGAAAACGCATGAAATATTCTTGGGATTCATTTCGCTGTGAAATGCCATGAAAAGCCATGAACTTCTTGTGGCAGTTTTGGGGCAGCTCATTAATGCGCCTGAATTTGCCGTGAAATTACCGTGAGCATTATTGCCAATATCGGAGAGGAAGAGACACTGTGAATTGCCATTAAATTACGGTGAACTGTTACTTCACGGCAAAGCGGATTTTCAGGGCATTAGAAATTGTTCATAGTGTTAGAATACTGAAGTGCTGTACAGTAGTCACTACTAGATGATCAGGGCTCCCTCTGTTGGTATAATTGGTCATTACCAATGGCTCATATCAATCAGTTGTGAATGCATTCATTTGTACAAATTGCTACAATTGACGGTTAAAGCCACCATACCCTTGGTAAAATGCCCATAAGGGAATAAAAGTTTGTCGGGGGACGTGCGATCAAGTACCGAGTCAAAGGCGAGCTCCGTTATCATCTGTTGCCATGACCCTATGGGTCTTATCCGGTGAGGGCCTTTATCACCCCCTGGCCACGACCAGAGGTCATTATTCCGCAGACAAGACCAACATCAAACTTTTATTCCCCTTCAATCCCCATCTCGATAGAACATTGTATATTATTAACCAACTTTGCCTCTTTTCCCTCGGCCAATACATGTTTTTACGGGGTGTGTTTACCCAAGAGTTTGATTTTTTTGTGGCGGGGGCCATTTGTGTCTATCCATACTCTTTGTTTCTCCTCCACCCAGGGCAATGTACCCTGATGTGTGCCAGAACGGTGGACTGTGCTTCACTCTGAACGGTGGGGTGGCTTCTTCTTCAATGCCCCAACGGCTACACAGGACAGTACTGTCAAAATCTTGGTAAAACTACAAACTCAATTTACATTTGGGTTTTATTTTGTCACCATGCATGCACTAAAGTTCTCAAATATCAACCAGCATGGTTATGGAAAACCCCTTTGGCTTATTCTTATCCCCATGCTAAACCTCAAATCAGATTTACCAACCAACATACTTTTTCCTACCAAAATGTAAAAAGAACAAATATGTCAAGGCATTTTGGGGATACGTGCGAAAGTTCATCATAATTGGTTTAAACCAACACAAATAAGTTCAGTTGAAAATTTTGATCTCAATACACTTGTTATGCCTAGCTCAAATTCGATCGAACACCTGAGTCCATGTCTGGATGACCCAGATCTGGGATCCGTGACCTTGTAGACACATGGCCTTGTGGGCACGTGGCCTTGTGGACAGGTGACCATGCGGACAGGTGAGCATGCGGACAGGTGAGCATGCGGACAGGTGACCATGCGGACAGGTGACCATGCAGACATGCAACCACAGACAAGTGACCATGCGGACACATGGCCTTGCGGGCACTGCCCTGTGGACATGTGACCATGTAGACACATGGACTTCATCATGTGACCTCAAGATCTGGTGATGAAGATGAATGTGTTCAGTCCACAAGTCAAAATGTTGTTGATAATGAGAATCTTTCACATTTTCCTTTGTCGTACCTTTTGTTTGAGAATGGCAAACTGATTCCAATATTAACCTCCAACCCTATATTCTGTTCCCTGTTTGTTTTTTGCATGTTTTTAATTTTGTCATCCTGTGCAATGTCACTCAACACTTATATATCAGGTCCATAAATGTCAAAAATAGGCGTGTCCGAGTCTTTCAGAGTTGTTAAGGTGGGTGGGGACTTCTGCCAAATACTGAATGTATGTAAGGCAAAGGTTTTCCTGTCCTGACCAAATCTACCAAATCAAAACAACTAATGGTGGCAGGCACTATAACTGAATGGGTGAATTACCAATGTCTGCCAGTAATGGTGTTGCCACAGTGCATGTCACATGCATTTTCAAATATATGGCCAGTTTGTGCCAATAAGAGCGGTTTTGTTTAAAGACGTTTACTCAAAAATTACTTTTAACTTGGTGTTCAAGTGTTGAGCCATAATGGTTTTCATTTTATGTTACCAATTTAAATGGAAAGATATAAGATTGATAATGATCAGGATTATCAAATTAATACATTTTTAAATCATTCAAAATCATGTAACAGTTTCTTCTTGTTTTCCCTCAAAACATGAGCACCTGGATGAAACTTCTTTCTGTTATGTTATTTTTACGATATATTTCTCTTGAAAACACGAGGATGTAATGAATGCACATTACCAATAAGAAATACAATTTGTTTTTATCCTACATACATAGCCGCTAACTATTACAAATTTTTCGTAATTATTCTGATGTTTTCAGGAATTACGAAAGTACAAATTGATTTCCGTGGCATGTAGTAGGCTTTTTGTGATTTATTTGCAGTTGGTCATCTTAACTGGGTTATTTTAGTTTTAATACAATTTTTTTGTTATGTCTGGTTTGGTTTCATTACGAATTCCTGGAATTTTGAAATGTTGCGTTGGTGGACATATTTAGTCATATTTCGTCAAGTCAAAGTTTCTTTTCTGGTACAACTTCAATTTGTTTTACCCAGTTTGTTTCCACAGTTTTCTTTTGATTTACTTTTATATACTTTTGCATGCATTATTTTATTAACCCCATACCCTGTGTACAACCCCAGGGGCTATCATGTGTAGAGCTCCCCAGATTCCACCCCATGCCAGAATCGTGGCACTTGCTTCAATGGTGCCGGCGCTATGGATATTTCTGCAATTGTATGAGTGGTTTCACTGGTACTACGTGTGAGATCGCCGCAGGTAAAAAAGCAACTCTGTGAGTAGTATAACACACCCACAATACAGTCACTGATCCAGGTCCCCTAGGATGAAATGCACTTCAGCTGTGAGCTCTGGGCTTGACGTAGCCTTGATCAGCGCACATCGGAATGCTTTGGTCGTGCATAATTATGCCCTGCGTACCCATCCAACCTCCAGTGCACATGACACAGTGTAGGATCCATATGCATACTGTATACATGTTGATTCAGTTCGAACGTACGAGGTCGCAATTGCACAACCGTATCCACGACCAAATTATTGATCTTGGTGTACGGCATACGTGTGTCAGACGGGACGCGACGGTGCACCTGCTGTGTTTGCTGAATTTCTTGGGCCAGAAATCAGTATGGTGTGGAGTACCATAGTAGTGTTGCATACTACAACAGCCTTGGTCAAAGCCAGGATTTATGCAGTGCCATTTATAGCCTCTTTACCGTACAAACATCTCACAACAGTATACGGTCGCGGTGGCGTCGCTCGAATGATTAAACAAAGTAAACAGGAAAAATCTGGATTGCGAAATTCTTGCGTCGGGAGATAAACAATTGATTTAATTTTGTTTTACTGACGTAGTAAAGAGAAGACAGCGTGCTCAGTAAGTCGAGCGTTCAGTGAAGAACAACACAGGTGATTCCCTGGCGAGATTTCGAACTCCTGATTTCGCTTACCAGTGCAGACGTCTTAACCTCGATTATCGAGTTTCGCCGATGATGATTGGCCGGCTAGATCCTATAGAGAGCGGGTTCCGCGATGCATGGCAGATTGCGAAATTCTCGCATCACTAATCTGTATATATCGCGGAACCCGCTATAGATTCTAATGGCCAACCGTCGGGCAAGCCTCGGTGGTCGAGAGGTTAAGACGTCCACTAGTGTTGGAGGTCGTGGGAGATGAATCCCGCCGAGTCGCCTGTAGTTTTTTCAGACACTGGAAAGCACTGAGCATACAGTGCCAACAGTCGGTGTAGGGCAAATTAAATCAAGGAAAAAATCATTGCTAGATTCCGAATTTCATACCCACTTTCTTCCAAATACCATACTTTCTAGCTTTTGTTAAAAGTCGTGATAATAGTAATATAAATCAAATATTAACATGCACAATTTTTAATCCTTGATAACCTAATAGTTGGTTGCACTATTTATTAAAAAAATAGTATATTTAAAGGGACAATATCATCAATGATCAGAGCAGACTTTCAACAGGGCACGGAATCGATGTCCTAGTTGGATGGATGGATGCATAGTGACTGGAAATTATTGGCTCATTTATGCAGCAGCAACAGTAATATGACCTTATCATGTTGGTGTTTTTTTTCAGTCAGCCCTGAATTAATCTAAAACAAGCAAATTTGATTGAATGTCCTGTTGATCGTGACGATCATAATACTGCCTCTTTAAATGTATCCAAATGTACTTGATTTTTTTTTTAATCGTTGATAATTAAAGAAGTGTTTAAATTCTTTTTACTTCCTTTTATTGATAGTCTGTGAATGGCAATAGGCAAATGATTGGTGGACTGAAAAAAACAAACGGCCAGTGGTAATCGGGGGATCATGAGTGCTGGTCAGGGTTTCTGGCACCGACCACCGTGGGTAGAACCTCTGGCATTTACACTTAGAGCATCTATGTTCAAACTTTCAGTTGTGTGTAGAAAAAACTCGTTTGAACATTTCAAAAGCTAACACTTATTTGTTTTTTTCAATTATAGACCCATGTTTTTCCAATCCGTGTGAATAGCGGAATTGTACTGTTAATCTGAACGGTTACACTTGCACATGTCCAAGTGGAACCAGTGGCATCAACTGTGAAGTCCAGGGTATGCCAGTCGGACTCTGTCGGGTTATCTGTATATTTCCTCCATTTTATTTTATTCCATTGATGATATATATATTCCCTGATTTCAGGATTTTTACAAATCTCCAATTGCCTAAAAATGTTCTTGCTCGCTTATTGTTTGGTCTATACGCCTGGCTGAACAGCGGAGTTGTGCACATGTTCATGGCCGGGTTCGACCCTGGCGCTCCTCGGCGACACAGATGTTTCTTGGTCGGCTGTAACCACCTTCACTCGGCAAAAAAATGTCAATACCGTACGCAAGGGGTTAAGTTTTATATTAATGGCTATACTCTCTGTGTAAAATTGTAACTTGATCATCAGTGCTGTTTATAAATCTCAACAGGTGCATAGCACAAAGGAAGTGGCTTTATTTTTTACCTTCTCTCTTTAAAAAATAGTTATTTTCCTTGATTTTGTTGTTGTTTGTTCAGACCTATGCCTGAATAATCCGTGCAGGAATGGCGGATTTGCACCAGTCCCCAGCAGTCATCTTTCACATGTACGTGCCCAATGTACTACCTCCGGAACCTACTGTGATTTATACCTCCAGGTAAGGTCTGTGTTTTTTACAAAGTAAAAGAGAGAGGTGTATAGACAATGTGCCCCAATGACATCACATGTTTATAAAAGTGCCCCCAAAGGTCAAACTGCGCTGGGCACAAAATGTACATTGCAGTGTTCATGGAAACCATCAAATCTGATATTGAGAGATGTCGGCAGATTTGATTTATTTTAATAAGGCACTAATATCTCATTCTGAAAATTTAAATAAAATTGATGTAATTTGGGGGAGAAGTACAAAATGTACAAACTCCTGCATACAAACACACACTGTTGCCCAGTGGAAAATCACCCTGGTACTCTTAAAGTGCTGAGTGTAAACAAGTCACATGGTCTACTCGATTGGTAGTTCAAAGGTCACCATCCACTTGTTTATTTCTCCGATTTGTTTTCTCAAAATGGAAGAGCTCAGTGCTCACACTCTTGCCCTTATTGTCTCACTTCTATAGGGCCAAACAAAATAAATGTTGTGTTTCGGGCAATGTCTACAAAATGATGGGTATGTACATTTAGTTAGGAATTATATTTACTTTTTTATAAATATTTTTTATTTCTCCGATTTGATGCATGCTATATTCATATGCACATATACATGTGCACATGTGCAATGTTTAAATATACATTTAAACTAATTTGATCATGGAAAATCGTAATTGTTTTGTTTTCTTCTTAATTCTTTTGTATTATATTTAAAAATAATAATTATAATCTCCCCAGAAAAAAAAAAAAAAGAAAAAATTATTAAAAATTCCAAGACGTGAGTACAGAAGTCGAGTTAAATGGTACACTGTAGACCTGTAACAATGTTCTAATAAAGATTTTTTTTTTTTTTTACTTACCCCAGTCACGTCCTGTGACCCCAATCCGTATTTCTCTAGGGGACCTGTGTGCCGCTTGGCACATCGTTTCAATGCACTGCCCACCCAACTATTCAGGAAATCTCTGTGAAGTATACACGCGTAAGTACAGTTCTAAATCAATTTTCATGAGCGGCATATAGTAGCCTCTTCACTCCATTGAGACTGCACTTTTTTCATAAATGTACCCAGCGAGAGATATGTATCTTGACTTTGCAATAAACATATAGATCTTGTTACAAGATTCTTAAAATTCCTTTACTCATTTCTTTATGTTGCTTATAAGATTCTTATAAGATACTGATGAGATTCTTATCAGATTCTTATCAGATTCTTCTTATCAGATTCTTATCAGATTCTTATCAGATTCTTATCAGATTCTTATCAGATTCTTATCAGATTCTTAACAGATACTCTATGGAGATACCTCTATGAGATACTTAAGAGATTCCTGAGACTCTTATGAGATTCTTATGAGATTCTTTTTGAGATTCTTTTGAGATTCTTATGAGATTCTTATGAGATTCTTATTCTTATGAGATTCTTATGAGATTCTTATTCTTATGAGAGATACTTTATGAGATTCTTATGAGATTCTTATGCGATTCTTTATGAGATTCTTATCAGATTCTTATCAGATTCTTATCAGATTCTTATGAGATTCTTATCAGATTCTTTATCAGATTCCATCAGATTCTTATCAGATTCTTTAATGATACTTATCAGATACTTATGAGATACTTAAGTGAGAGATACTTATGAGATACTTATGAGATTCTTATGAGATTCTTATGATTCTTATTCTTTATGAGATTCTTATGAGATTCTTATTCTTATGAGATTCTTATGAGATTCTTATTCTTATGAGATACTTATGAGATTCTTATTCTTATGAGATACTTTATAAGATTATTATTCTTTTGAAATACTTATAGATACTTTTCAGTTTATAAGTCAATATATTTTAGCATGAGAAGTTCATGTTTTGTCTATATTTGTTTTGTTGCAGCTCCTAATCCATGTAGCTCCAATCCTTTGCGGATCAAATGGCAACTGCATAAATGCTGTTACAAGCTTCAAGTATGTCGATGTGTGAATGGTTATACAGGCTTATTCTGCAATACACGTAAGTTTAACGTAATGTCAGGGCATGGTTAGAAGCAGATGTCATAGAATCGAACTTTACCCTGAAAATGCCCTGAACATCCATTTTACCAGAAATAATAGTTCATGGCAATTTCACGATGAAACAACACCATGAAAACGCTACGAAATACTCTTGGGATTCCTTCGCTGTGAAAACGCTGTGAAAATGCCATGGAACTTCTCGTGGCAGTTTTGGGGCAGCTCATTAATTCTCGAGAGTAACGTGAATTTGCTGTGAAATCACCGCTGTTAACATTATTGTCAATATCTGGAGAGGAAGAGAGACACTGTGAAATTGCAGTGAAATTGAACAGTCAGCTGTTATTCAAGGCAAAACTGATTTTCAGGGTGAAGTTGTTCATAGTGGAGTGTCGTGGCTTCGAGCGGTCTAGCTTTACTTGGGCTGACTCAAGTTCCTGTGTGTTAGCAGCAGAATGTGGGTTCGAATCCCGAGCCGTGACACTTGTGTCCTTGAGCAAGACACTTCAACCATAATTCAGGCCTCGACAATTTTTTTCTTCTTAATTGCCCGATCGGGCAAGCTTAATACCTAGCATTGCTTGCTCGAACTATGGAGGTACTGCCCGAACTTCGCCCGGCAAAAAGAGACCCAATTGAGACATGCATTTTGGAGGAATTTATATCAGCAAATTAAGTGCCAACATTGTCAAACCTGGACTTATGTATTTTTATTTTTTAATTGAAAACATAGGCTTACTATCGTAGAATAAATAAGTATGTCAAATTTGAACTTTCCTACATGTAACTCCGTCATGCACGTCGCACGCACCTCGCACGGAACCGGCGCGCTGATGACATGGACATCTTTATGCTTGCATCTGTGCGTTGAACGCGTGATGCCGAGTAGCGGCTAGGTAAGCCAGGCACTTCGTGTATGAGGCCCATTTACGAAATTCCTCAATTCTGTCAAAAATGACATCATTTTGTAATATTTATTAACGAGTTGTCACAGCTACAATTCAATTAGCTGACGCGCTAATTTGTCGCGCCAAAATTGGAATACACAATCAAAATGGAGGATCCTCCAGCTGTTTTCAAGAGGAAACACAAAGGAAACTATATTTGGCTCTGGCAAATGGGTTCTCAACTGGGCGCCGCGCAATACCAGATCAAACACAGTGACGTCAGACACGAAGTGTGCTCTGGCTTATAGCCGTACGGTACTCGAGTACCGGCGATGTATTTTCCGCACAATGGGTTCACATTAAAACTGTGTTGCTATGCGTTGAGTGCAACAGCCGACTGCAACGCTTACCAAGTACTTCACTCGGTCCACCGCCTGCTTCAATACGGTGGGGCCAAGCGAACCATGAGTACAAGATTGTTTCCTTCGGGTCTCTCTCGATCGTCAGCAGACAAATGCACAATAAGGAAATCTTAGTGTCAGCTAACCAGTTCGCGTCGGGAATAAAAAGTTTTTCTGGGCCCCTGTGCGGGGTTTCCTCTTTTTTCCCACACAAACACGTTTTTGTTTGCGTTAATTTTTTGGGTTATGTCAATGATACTAAGACGGGCACCCACATTTCTTTAGCTTACATAAGCATATAAATTGGCGAGTTTCCCTTGGGAATTATAGCCAGTAGGGCGTATTGAGTGTTGCGTCTTTTAGAAGTCCACCGAGCCTCTAAAGAATTCTTCATCGTATTTACATCAAGTCATCCGAGCATGGAGGAAGGATTCCTTCCTCCATTATCTGAGCGGCATTGTACTGAGTAACAATGGGACAATGGTGCATTTGAAATTGGTCTATAGAAATCTTGATTCGCCAGCTTTACAGATTTCAATGGAGAACAAAGAAAAAGGTGTGGAACAGGTTTACGAGTGCCCCAACCCCCCAACCACCAATCAGCGAGCGTAGTTTATGGAGGTGTGGTTATATACATTTTCAGGCTTTGCGTGTCTGACGGTTCTTCAGGTGCTGATTTTAGATAGTATGCGCGGCGCCTGCTGAGAACCCATTTCACAGCAGAATCTTAGGAGAGGTTAATAAAATTCAAACAATAAAACAGGCATTTTTGTTACAAACTGATTTTTATACCTACCTGTTTACTAATTATGAGTGAAATACTGCAAACACTGTGACCTCGATATAAGCACGCACACGTGTGCATATTGTTTATATGTTTGGCAAATGGGTTCTCAACTGGGCGCCGCGCAATACCAGATCCAACACAGTGATCGTCAGGACACGAAGTGCCTGGCATTATAGCCGCACTCCACCCCGCCATATCGTACCGAACAATTGTTGCGCAATAACACGTCGTCAACTGAAGCACGAGCACTGCCAAATGGCGTGTCACGTCACCCGAAAGGACAATGGAAGCTTCCCACAGCGTGTGTATTACCGGCTTCCACATGCGTGTGGCCATCGTCTTCCGAGCGTGGCACTTTACGCACGTGGGCTCGTTATCGCCGTCAACCGAGCATGCATACAAAAGCTCTCCGATCTGCGGTGCAAAAATAATTGCGTGTATACACGCACACGTACACGGCCGGCCTCCTTTCCGACGCGAACTGGTTTTAAAGATGGCGCAACTAATGACATGCACGACAATTCTGAGCTGCTGATTTTATGTTTTAGATTTTATTTAAATGGCTTTGAAACACTTTTGTAGTGAAATCACCAGTGAATTAAACGGTAAAATGTTTATTTAATAAGTAATATAATCCATTAGGCAGTTTCAATAAGAGCACTTGCCCGATCGGGCAGACCATTCAGACGTTCCAGGGGTTGCCCGGACAAAAATTTCACTGTGTCCCGGGCAATCGGACAGGCGATTTTGTCGAGGCCTGCATAATTGCTTCTCTCCACCCAGGGGTTAAATGGGTACCTGTGAGGGCTTGATTAGCCCATATCCGCTGCATTAGCCAACTCTGGTGGTACACCAACGTTTTTAGTACATTTCTGGTGTACTTTTAGTGTACCTGTTGTCTGCACCAGAAGTATACCAATACAAAATTTCACACCAATGGACAATAACACAGCAATTAATAGAGTGCCCTTAATAGAGCACCAAATTGTCTTTGTTGACTCTGACTTGCAGCGTACTAATAGTGCACCAACACAGTTGGGCTCTATTCTGGGAATTCTCTCCTACACCAATAAGGCACCAAACGTTTACTCAGTACAAATAAAGTGGATCCACACCAAGCGTGCACCAGATATACTTAGTCTGAATCAACCACAATAATGCACCAAACTGCAGATACACTTACATATCAGCCTGAACTCTCTACACCAATAAGGCACCAAATGTACTTAAAAACTTGATTCCACTTTAAAAGACCTCCTATAGCGTGGACATGGTTGACCAGCTAGAACTATAGAGGTTGCCAAGCTTGCCTTCTTGCAAGCTTGTTGGTTGTTAATAATTGTACTATATTTTATTCTCTTCATGTATACGTTGCTGTAATTAAACTTCATCTTGCATTTTACAATGCGTATGCTTTTTCAAGGAAATACATGTATAATCCTCAGCCTTATAATATATATATATATATAACAAATTTAACAAAATGAATGCAGTTAAATTTTGTATTCAAATCCAGTGAATTACTCATACTAGAAATAGTCAAAAGAGTAATTTATTTTCAGAAAGTACATTAAGCATATGTATAATTATGTACAATTCTTGGAAATAACACATAATATCTTAATTTATGTATTATATTAAATCCTCAATATTGTTTGGCAAATCATGAAATCTAGTAATAAAAAGAACAGATCTTTTTAAGTTCTATATACCTTTCTGCCTCCTTTTAATGTATAGCAGAATCATATATTGTTCAGGTCTAAAGTATACACAAGTTTGAAATGAACCATATTTGTAATTGCATACCATGCAAAGTGTGATAATTCTACCTCCATGATCTCAACCATGGAGTGAAGGAAAACAGATTCCTTCCTCCATGAACCAACTTCAAGTGTTTTTTCATCATGACAGAAATTCTCTAGCCTATACATGCAGAATAAATAAACAACCTGATGGTCAATCATTTTACTAACTCTAGGCTGTGATCTGATAAGCATATATTTGTGGAGGCAGCATATATTTATCAAATGTACAGGTGTACATATACTATACATGTACAACTCTATGATGACTTTCCTCTATACCTCCAAATACATTAAGTAAGTTGTTGTTATTCGTGTAACTCCACTCTATTTGAAGTACACAGACTACAGGCAAGCAAGCTGTAATTGGATACCTCTAGTGCAGTGCACATACTTGCATTGATTATGTAATACTATCACTGTATGGGGTAGTGTGTAACTTGACACTGTGTGGCTAGCTGTCTGGCAATCATTGGACCTTAATTCATGGTCAAGCTGCATGTACATGTATATATGCTTCTGCAGTGTGTGTGCTCTAAATTCAAACTGGAAGAAACAGATCTACCAGTATACAGCAGTTTTAAATGGAAGCAGTGAAATTTTAAGCAAGTTTTGTGGAAGCAGCTGGAATGTGGGATTATTGATGGTAAGATGATTGTACTTTTTCAATCAAGGAACCTGTATGAATGATTTTACTCATGTGAATGGGAATTGTACACCAGGGCTATTGAGTACTGCAAATACAGAAATGCTGGAAAGCAGTCTTGAATTGATCTGTCAACCTATTGAATTTTGCAAAACCTTTGAGTGCAAAAATTTTTGTTTTGAAATGGTGTTCATTATTTTTGCTATTCATGTTGTATAGTAATGATTTTACTAACAACTAAGTATGGTGTAATCATATGGTAATTCAGGGAATAATTAACTGAATGATGATTGAAAAGCACATATATATTCACCAGAAGAACTGTAAATACTGTATGGTTTCTCTTGAAAATACATGTATTGCAGTCACATCCACATGAGATGGATATACAAGAAGTTACATGTACATATCCATTATCATTATATTTTAAGCACTCATCACGAGGTTCCTTTTCGAAAATCTAATTATTTGGGGGTGATTTACATCATGGAAAGAGCATGTACCTTTGCATGTAATTGTATCTGTGCAAATATATAATATCCACATTTCAAATTTAAATTGGTGGAAGGAGAAATACCTGGCTTTTTCTAATATTTGTCTCCTTTCTTTGAATACACAGACTAAGTTGTTCTCCTACAATAAACTACATATGACTGATGCTACTATGTGATCAAAGATTGATGACAACCAGCCTCTATCTCCCTGATGAAGCTACAGCATTTCAACATTTTCCAAAAGAGATTATACTTCATATGTCTGGGTTCAGTGAGGTGAGCCATGGGGGCACATGCCCCCCTCACAAATTTCGGTGCCCCCCTCACAGAAAATCTTCATAGTGCCCCCAAAAACAGAAAAGATAAAGAAAAGGAAAAACCCAAACACCATGCGGCACCCCCCACTGAAAAGCTTTTGCTCCCCTTGCCCCCCTCTACTGAAAAGTCCTGGCATACGCTGCCGATGCTGTTGCACAAATACTGACATAACATGAATATTTAAATTTTGTTTGTTCATTCTGTAAATGGTTGTATTTTAATTATTATCTTTTGGCTATACTGTTATTGTAATTATTTCAAAAATGTTATTGCACATAATCAGTTGGTGGATACGTGCGCTTATATAAGTCCACATTACTATTATTATTATTATTATTATTATTATGTAAAGATATTTAGCTACTAAAACAAACGATGATTCATATTTGATTTACAATAAATGATTCACTGCATGGTCACAATCAAAATGTATCCCCTCAGGATTAGCTTCATATACATGTATACAAGCTAAATTATCATCCACCAAAGATGTCAGATATGTATAGTTACTGTAGTTTTATTTTACTAACCTACAAGTTATAGCCTATGCAAAGCTGGATGTTTACCAGAAAGCTTGTAGATCGACATACATGTATGTCAGCAAATTACAGCACAAAATTGTATTTGAAAGTTTTCTTTGCAAGCTTGCATATTAGAAATATCTGCAAGCTCCATTAAGCTGGAAAGGTGTCTGTAAGTTTAGTTTGCATATTCAGGCAAGATTGCAGCAAGCTTACAATCTTGTCTGCAGCAAGCTTGCCCTAATTTTCATTTTGGAACCCCCGTGCTTCACAGGCTTGCTGCATTCGGTCTGCAAGCTTGCTGCAAGCTTGAAACTAATTTGCATTTTGGAACCCTGCAAGCTTGCCAGCAAGCTCCATGCGATATTTCTGTAAGGGTATACTGCAGTTATTTTTACATGTATATGTATACACGAAGTCTGCACTCATTTTGGTAGTTTTCCAATGTGAAGTATAAAATAAAGCAGCTAGGACCAATGCTTTAGTGCATGTACTAGTTTAAATAATTTGGACTACACTCAAAACCATGTGCACCAATGCTACACCAATATCTGTACATGTACTAAAATATACCCACTCGTGCACTGTTGGGACCGTATGTACACCAAAACTACACCAAAACCATATGCACCAATACTACACTGAAATTTTTCAGCACCAAAATGCACCACTGGTGCCTTTTTAGTACTAATTTAAATAATTGGGACTACACCAAAACTGCACCAACCAGTACAAATTTTAGGTTATGTTTCGAGGGTACTGCAAAAGTGCAACAATAACACAGCTCTGGTGTAGTTTTTGGGGTACACCAACTTTTTCAAATGCCTACACTAAAACTGCACCAACTTGTTCAAAACGGCACCAAATTGGCTAAGGGTGAAAATTTAGTGGATCGGAGTGGCCTTCATGTGTACTAAGGTTAATATGAGCATACTCTACATGTAGGTTCTAAGATGGTCTCATCCTTGTATACATAAGGTACATGTAGTTTGATTCTTCAAAACCTAGAAGTTGAAACGTAAAAGTACCTGCTAGTCAACGTGTAATTTCAGTGGCAATGTGGCCAATACATTTGTACATCTATTAGTAATATTCTAAAATTGTTATTCCACCTTTAAAAATGGACAGATGAAGGGTTTTGCTGGGTCTGTCAACCTGCTGGCAAAGTGGATTGAGAGTAAGAGGGTTATTAACCCTAACTCCCTGCTTCCATTTGCTTACACATAACCTGAATCCTCCCAAAATCCTTCAGTAGTAAAGCAAGCTATGTACACACGTGTTTCTAATCTGTGATACATGCACATGGCCAGTGACCCTCCCTGCATGCATGGAGCAATAAACAGTGTCCACTGAACCAATTAAGCACTGACCTTGCAATCACTACAACAAACATGGATGTATATGTACCATGGAAAGGCAAGTATGCCTAATAACCTCAATCCTCCAAAATCCTTTACTTTAGCAAAAGAGCATGTATAATGTAGAAGACAACCTCAATCCTTCAAAATCCTTTCACTTTTACAAAGAGGATTTTGGAGGATTTGGGAGGATTAGGGTTATGGAACCACAAACACTATATTCACAATGTACTCTGTGTACACATACATACAGTATAACAGACACATGCGTTGTTTTTTTTGTTACTGTTGGGGAGACAGTCTTGGACTCTTACCCTTTGATTTGTAGTATATATGTATGTACATCCTCAACCCCCTGCACTGTAAGCAGGAGGTCATGGTTTTTAGTCCTGCCTGAGCCACCAGTGGTTTTTTTTTCACAGACACTTGGAGAGCATAGTATACAGTTCTTCAATATATAAAATGTATGGAAAATGGGATTCAAAAATTTTGGTTTGCTGTCATACTGTAGAATGGATTGAAACCTTTTTGCGTTGAACCCCAAAATGTATTTTTCACCCCGATTAAACAAAAATATGGTATTACTCATCAAATTATGGTAAATGTGTCCACATGCGTGTATTTTTTCCCAAACAGCCCGGTAAATTTGTGCCAAGGTTGAATTATGCGGCATAAGTGGTTGAAAATTTTTTCTGATGTCTTCATTTCGTGGGGTTTTCAAGAATCAAGCCAAAAACCCTTTTGTTCTTTCATGTTAAAAAAGGTACAATGTATGCATACAAAAAAATGTTGAAATGGTATGCTTTGATTTGATATACATGTTTTGGGGGTAATTTTACATGGAGTGCCGGCTGAGCGGTTTAGTGGGCGTTTGTTCTGATGGCCCGTCATCAGAATGGGTTGAATCCGGGCCCTGACACTTGTGTCCTTGAGCAAGAACCCTTTAAACCCTAATTGCTTCTTCCACCCCGGGGGTTAAATGGGCCTGTGAGGCAGAGTTGGTTGATTACCCTTATGCGTTGTAATGGCAGAGTTGACTTTTTACCCCCGGGGGCTGAGATGGTTTCAGGAAATTTATGAGCCTTATGAGCCTTTTTGGGGGGGTAAAAATGGCCTTGAGCAAATAGTTGGGGACGGCTATATAAGTCCACATTTTTGTTTTTATTATTATTATTTGATGTCGATATTTGTTTACAAAAATCTGTGCCCTTTTTACATTCCTCACTCTCTTTCGACCCAAGAGGACAAATGCGTGAATATCTTGCCGCCTCCCCGGACTTATTTTTGGGAAACCTCAAAATTCCTAATCCCGTGAAAACTCTTTCTGGTAACTTTTTAAGTAAAATTTTATTTTTTTCATGCTATACCTTAAATGCCTGGAAAAACTTTTTTAATAAGAACAGCAGTATTTAATAACGAAGAAAAAAAATTGTTTCCCCGTTTGAGCAGAAACTTTTACCCCCCACATTCTACGACATAATCAAAATACAATTTTTTCATAACCTTCAATGGAGTGCCCTGGTCGAGCGGGGTTTAGTACATCGGATTTGGTTCTGATGGCTGAGTCGTCGAATGTGGGTTGAACCCAACCCGGGCCGAGGTGCGTTGAGCAAGACACTTTACCATAATTGCTTCCTCCACCCAGGGTAAATGGGTACCTGTGAGGGCAGAGTTGGTTGTTGTGTTTGATTACCCCTATGCGCTAATGGCATCAATTGGGCTGTATACTCCCAGGGAGCTGAGATAGTTTCAGGAATGTTTTATGAGCCTGATGAGCAGGGGTATTGGCGCCTTGAGCACCAGTTTGGTGGATACGGCTATATAAGTCCACATTATTATTATTATTATAAAATGGATGTGTCTATATATATGGGACTGTGTCCTAGCAACGTATATTTACCATTGTACCTTATAGGAGTTGGGTTCTATAAGTCCCGAGGTTACAGGACAGTATACGCACTGTTCCGTCCCTGGCCCCGGTGAAGCACTGACGTTGTTTACAGTTCCCTGCAGACTTGCCAAGAACTTAAAAACAAGGTGAGACATTTGTTAACAGTAGCCATGCTCAGTGCATAGAGGTCCAACATTCTGTTGGATCAATTAATTGGACCATAAAATGAAAGGGGCCATAATGGACATCAACCAACCTTTGAAAGTGTCATTTCATTTTGTTCATGAGGAGAAATATTATTTTAGTCATTCTAATGAGTAAATGGATTCCAGGCCTGTGATTTCAAAGGGATTTTCCAATTCTTGCTGCCCATGTAATTTTCAGGAATTTTCTCTGAAAAAAAAGATTTCAGCAGCCATGTGGTTTAAAAGAGTTTTGCTGCACTGCCGGCCTCCCTGGGGAGGAGGCCAGTCATTCAGCCAAGCCTTTGGGAAACCTGGACAGGCCTAGGCCACCTGGCCTCCTATTGTCTTTTGGTCCTAATCCTGTAAAAATACAGTACTGCCAATCCAACATAACCTGGGCTTCAGGGCCAGCCCAGGCAGCAGGAAAACTCTTATAGGCCAGTAGGCAGGGGGAAAAACCTGGGCCAGGCCGGGCTTTTCGGCCTACCATGACTTTGGCCTTATCCCTAAGGCATCATGGGTTTTCAAATTTAAACTGGGTATTAATCTTCACTTTAGCTCCAAAAAAGACTTCCATATTTAAATATATATCTATATAAAAATTTCATTTCATAGACCATTTAGGCCCAAAAATGGTTTCTTGTCTCTCTTGCACATCGCCTCAGACCCGCGCATCAGCATTTTAGCTTTATTTTTTTTATGAAACGATGTACAACTGCAGCCAAATTGCTGGATCTGGAATTCTGCTGCGCTGTGTTTAGCATAAATATTTAGGGAAATGTACCCACCACCCTGTACATGTACAATGTATGCCCAAAATGTACATATGCCCATATATGTACAAAGCCTATATGTACATATCCATATATGTAATGTCCCATATATGTAATGTATCTATAGTACATTTGCCCAAAATGTACATGTAGGTGGTATGAACATTTAACTGATTGTGAGACCTTCTAGCCACCATACTTTGTGTATGGGAATTTGGGGCCGGTTCCAATAACCATCATGTTAACATAACACTCACTGGCCACAAGTATTGCAACATTAAATTCACACCAAAGTTCAGTTTGGAGAACTGTGTTACAATAATTTATTTTATTTTATTTAACTACTTAAGACTTTTGAAAGTGCCTGTGTTTTGAAGTCAATGTTCCTTTTACTGTTCTTGCTCGGAAACAAAGTCCTTCAATACTTTGTCGGGTAACCACGGACCTGATAATTGCGGCCATCCGTCTAGGCAATGTTTGTACAAATTCATGTTGCAATACTTTGGCCAGTGATTAAAACATGTATAAAAAAAATTCCTCCCCAAAAGAAAGCGCATCACCTCACCGATTTTGAAACAGACCATAAACCAGAGACCTTTTTGTTTGGCCTTAAAGGAACCATGTGTTTTCTTCATAGGGCATTGGTGGTGTCCAATCTTCAACTCATTTCCTAGACTTCATAAATTTAGTTTTTGTTTGCCACACGTTTAATTATATCCATTGCAAGAAATATTTCATCTGTTTTTAATACATTTTATTGTTTTCGTTTTTTTTTGTCTTTTTTT
>JAQQFT010000327.1:0-30326 GCA_029582265.1 Zoroaster sp. YZ-2022 | reverse complement strand
ATGTTTGCTGGATGTCTGCTAAATTCTGGTCTTAAACTGACAAATGCGAAAGCACAGACATAATCAAGATATGATTTGTGAGTTAACTAATTGTTCTTCACATCAGTCATTTGTTACTGTCAACAATATCTTGGGAGCTTGGGATGTTTAACACAGTAAAGAGGAGCAAACAGACCAAATGTACTTTGATAATGCAATGTTTTATTTCATGTGTACATTTTAGGGGAATGTTACTTTGATAATGTTACAAATTGTACATATTTATATTTTAAAAAAGTATTAAAAGATTAAATATACTCGCATAAAAGCAGTTTGCAACTTCTGTTTATGTTGTTTATTCATCTATCTGAATAACCAAAGTACCTATAATAGCAATATGTTGTCAAACCCAAGTAGCTGTGAAGATATACTGATCTGGTCTTGGCTTCAATACTATTTATTGCAGAAATCTGTTGCAATGCACAGTAATACTGTGCAGGTACACATTCACCAATCCGGACTTAAGACTATCAAGTCATCATTGCAGGTAGAATTCAACTTAATTTATACTCAGACTTTCAATAATTAAAGCAAAAAATGGCTTCCCGACACTTTCGATGTGGACACATGGTGTATGATGATTAGAGTAACTGCAAAAGCTGCATTTCACCATGGATAAATGATGGAATAAGAGAAGAGGTTGATGATGTGTGTTTTAAAAGAAAGCAGCTTACAGTTGCATGGGGGCTGTAACATTCCACATGGAATGACATAGCCCCGATAATACAGAGGTAATGTGCTGCACAATCAATGAAGTCTATGTACCTACATGAAGGGGTGTAATCGGCCTGCTGTAATCCGCCTACCATTGGCATTGTTATTCCAAATGCGCGTGCATGTACAATAGAGTTTGCCTGACCTGCCACATGTAGCATCATGTGAAGCTACTTCCTGAAGAGAACACAGAGATGCAATCTTAAACTAGGCTTGGGAGTGAACCATCAGCTGTGGGAGAGAACTTGGCCTTAACCAAGTGCTAAGGTGCACACGTGAGATACGGGTAAGTCTCACAGACTGCACTGTTTCTTTTTGAGACCTTGAGTGTCAGTTTGTGAACAAATTCGCACCACGTGCGAGTACATTACCGTATATTATGCAGAATATGGGCATTACCTTAAAAATCGATAACAAAATAACATTTGTAGTAATTGCAGGTGCTCTGTGCTCACATTAGTCATGAAATAAATCAAAGCATGGATCGTGGCGGCTTAATCAAAGTTGGGGAATTAGGACACTATTCTATTATACCATACTGGGATTCTTGTCTAGTGACAAAACATATGCACTACTTGATAAACCATGTGACGTTTATTTAAAATAGTGTGAGTACAATCCAAACTCAGTCACAATCACGGGTTTTATTCTCCCGCGGTACTAGACTATGCAGGAATAAACCTAGTCACGTGTTTTATACCATGACATAGTGGCGTGGAATGCGAGTCACGTGAACTTGGGTTGATGATTTGATTGGGACGCACGATGCAAACCGTCCCACATAATTATTACAAAGCGAATTTTGGCTATGGTACACTCGTAAGTAACGGTGCGATTCACGTGTCTCAGGTAGCACTGGTAATTTGTTGTGACTTGGCGTGTATATGGGTACATTCCTGTTATTATCGGCTCTAAAGTACTCGTAGTGAACAAAATAATCGCGACATTATCGAAAATTGCGATATATGTTTGACGATATATCGTGGATGAAAAAAATCAATATCGCCCAAGCCTAGTAGACTGTCTTTGACCTATATGGAATTATTACTTGGTTGTCCACAAATGTCCATGTTTTACATTCTCCTGGCTTGTAACGTTTTGATTCTACTGTATCTTAGCATTATCAAAAGCACTATAAAATAATTAAAGTCAGAAAATCAGTTAATTACACCAAGGTACTCTGTTAAGTGTTTCATAATTCATATTACAAATAAACGAATACACCATCTGAAACACCATGAAGATTTCATTACAGCTGCTCAACAGCAAATTGTTTTGCTTACTCAATTTTTGTTGTCGTGCTGTGAAACATAAAAGGGAAGGTATACAACAATGGAAAGTACCAAATTTTTATCCAAAAGCTAAATTGATGTGAAGTTGATGCTAAAAGGTACCAATCATCTTGAACAATGATTCAGTCTAGAGTGCTCTCATTTCAAAGAAAGTCCCCTCAAAAATATGCACAGTAACATCTGTAGTGCCACGTCCAACAGATATGAGACGTAAAGATGTAGGTTAGTGCACTGTGCATGGAAAAGAACCCAGAACAATTATCTTGAAAGAGCATAGGGTTTACCCCGGTGTATCTGGCTCACCACTAACAGTTCAAAGCTGGGCCCTGACGGAGACCACTGATTATCAGATTACCCAGGATAAATAAGAAATAAATAATATATAATAATAAAGCTTCAAAACATACTTAGTCTCATAAGTCATACTTATATCTCCACTATTTTACAACGAGGTTAAATCAAACTCAAGTTTTGCTTATCAGTATACTCTGATCGTTTTCAGGATAAGACAATCGGAGAATATTGCTCTACAACCGCAAACTTCCTCATACTTTCATCATCCAAATCTTCCAATCCTACTTACGTCATATTAGTCTCATCCACCATGAGGAAGTCTTAAATATCTAAGCTATTATATACAAAGATGTTGAATCCATCATCCTATCACCTCGGTCTCCCCCACTGGTTTAATCTCTCCTTGGTCTCTCTCTCCTTGAAGAGAAGCGGTGGGAGGCGGTGAGTGAATCACCCCGGGTCTTCTTTTTAGACTTGCCTCTCTTGCCAGTTTCTTTGAGCTGGCTTGGTTGTCACGCCTCCGTGGGTTTAGGAATGTGGATAGGCATCGGGGGACTGGATTGTAGAAGTTTGGCATGGGGTATGCCGCTGTGTCGTAGTATCCTGGAAAATGTATGGAAAGGATCTATTGATGTAAAGGATCTAAAGAGTATCTGTGAAAATTTTATGAACAACAAATTAAGTGCAATTAGAGATGACGTTACCCATCCACTTAACAAATATATCACAGTAAGCAGATCTGGTAGACTAGTCACCAGAAAAAAAACGAATAGACATGTAACTCTTTCTTGCCCAGTGCAATTCGTTCTTTCAATAATTTATTTCAAAGATAGTGATCTGTTTATTGATATTAAATAGTACCTTAAGTTGCTTATTGTAAATTTGTATTAGTTTTTATGGTTGTTTTTGTAGTTTAAATTAGATGTGTTGTTTATTTTTGTATTCATTGCTGTTGACCCAAGAACACAAATTTCATGTATTTTTATTATATGATGAATAAATGGAACCTTGAACCTTGAAAACAAAAGTGATTTAATAATAATATGAATAATAAACCATGTTTATATTGTGCTCAATATATGACAACCATGCTCAACAGTGTGTACAATAAATAAGAATATAGAAACAATATTAACCCTTCTGTGACTGCAAGGGTCAAAATCAGTCCAAATGTTGATATACATGTACATACTTCCAAGGTATATCTATGGTGCACTTAGAGTCGAACACAAACCTTATGTGTAGTACATTTACAGGTCAAAATGAGTCGACCATTTTTGACTGGTAAAAGCATAGTCTGGTATTGTTCAGGGTGGTCAAAATGATGGTAAAAAATGCCCCTGTGTGCACATTTGGGTCAACAGTCAAAAAAGGCAGTTGACTGGTTTTGACCACTATAGCTACTTGCCACTAAACGTGCAGCTATAGTAGGAGGGTTAATACACTATTATACACTACTGTATTCACAAAAAACATACATGATCACAGATGAAACTTACTTGACATCCCTTGAAATGTTTCTGTGCCAAATTATTTTGCAATTGACTTACTGTCCTTCAGCATAAATTCCATCAAAAGAAATTCAAACATAAATCTGCATGCATTTTCACTATTTTCTCAATAACGACACAATGAAATAAGCCGAAACTTTCACAGGTTGGTTTTTATAAATATTTCTTGACTCTTGTAAAGTATGGAAGCATTTACAGACATTGGTTGGTTTCTGTACATATCTCTTGATTCTTATCAAGTATGGATGCATTTACAGACATTGGTTGGTTTCTGTACATATCTCTTGATTCTTATCAAGTATGGATGCATTTACAGACATTGGTTGGTTTCTGTACATATCTTTTGATTCTTATCAAGTATGGATGCATTTACAGACATTGGTTGGTTTCTGTACATATCTCTTGATTCCTACAAAGTATGGATGCATTTACAGACATTGGTTGGTTTCTGTACATATCTCTTGATTCTTATCAAGTATGGATGCATTTACAGACATTTTATCAAAAGTGACAGCTCCTCAGACAAAATTATTTCCAAAGCCGTCATCCGTGTTACACCAAGTAAATTTCACACCTGGCGAGAATGGGACTTAAACCTGTGACCTCTGGATTACTGTACCAGTAATAAGACCAGTACAATTTGATCAATCTACCATGGTGCCACAGGTTTTCTTAATCTAACCATGCTCAATGCAATAAGATGCAACAAATGTAAAAATTGTTGCATCTTATGAGAACAAGCGAACCATTGTTCTAACCAGTGGATTTTGTTTGCATTCAGCAGGTGTCTGTGAAATACCTATAGGGGTTGGGTTTAAGGATTTTGATTTAGGTCAAACTTGTCAAATTTCTATTGAATTTCTACCTTTGAGCATTCCTTTACTGACACCAAAGCTGCTGGGCACGTTTAGGCTTCTTGCTGGCGTCCTGGTACCATCTGTTACTCGCCTCCTCTGCCTTGGCTTTTAACGTTCTCGTTCCTCCTCATTAACCACTTCTTTTCCTCATCCTCTTTCATCTTCTGCTGTTCCTCTTTCTCTCTTGTCGACTATGACATTTCTTCCTCTGCTCATCTGCATTAAATGGAAGGTACATCTTTGGTTATAACCAGATAATCAAATTAACAAACTATTACGTAAAACTTACTTGGTGTCAAGTTGGTACACATATCTCAATCATCCTGAGAAATTATTTCGTCTTAAATAATTGATAAAACAGGAATTGTTTTGTCAAATTTAACAAAAATGCAACTTTTTGTAAAACATAAAAACAGAAAAAAATACAGTTTTTGTTGTTTTCTGAAAAATGTGAGCACCTCTTGCAATGAAATTTCCAGTTTTATGATATATTTCTTGAAAACTAAAGGGTTGAAAAGAATGAACGTTAACAAAAACCAATGTGATAACCTTCAAACTGGTAATGTTGGCAAAACTGCTTTCAATGAATAGGCTAACTTTCTTTGAATCAAGATACGCACATTAAATTAAACAAAT
Source organism: Zoroaster sp. YZ-2022 (assembly GCA_029582265.1). Taxonomy (NCBI): domain Eukaryota; kingdom Metazoa; phylum Echinodermata; class Asteroidea; order Forcipulatida; family Zoroasteridae; genus Zoroaster; species Zoroaster sp. YZ-2022. The sequence continues at coordinate 24,983 of JAQQFT010000327.1, read as the reverse complement.
AACCAGTGAGTTTCAACTCAGTGTGGACTCTCAGTCATTATAAAGGTGTGAACAAGCATTCACAATTTTTACTGAAAACATTTGGAGCAACTTGTTGCATACCTTTTCAGGTTTTCCTTGAAATGATAGCACTTCAGACAGAATATTTTGTTCAGGATGATTGGAGCTCTTACCAACTTCACATCAAGTTAGATTTTTGATAATAATTTGGTATTTTTGTAATCAGGTTATTACCAATTTATTTGCCAATGGAACTTACATAGCAACCTTAAGTTTCAGCAGCTTCACACAGATTAGAACAATTTAGGAAAGTCTATTTTCCACCAAACATAAATTATTTATATCCTGGACATCACTGTAATGCACAAAGGTGAAAGTTCAACCTCAGCTATGTAGTGATTGTGCATTATGTAACAAATAAACTACTCAAGCATATCAGTGTCCGGCCAGCAGGAGCAGGCCAGTCATGTGGTAGTCTTAAAAAGTAGCATTGAACCAAGCACACACTGTGTGTGTCTCGTATTCCTTCCTTACGACTCAGGACTCGGTTGGCAGCAAACCCTGCCAAGAATACCAGTTATATTGTATCCAACCTTTGAAGAAGCAAAGAAGAATTGTCTTGAATAGCTTGCCACAAGAATACAACATCTATTACAATATTCAATTTGATTTCTAACAAAAGAATTCAGACAAAAAGTTCAAAATATACATAACAACAAAAGAACGTCCTAAAAATATTTATTATTTTCATTTTATAATTAATATAATTTGTTTAATGAAGAATATTACTGAGTAACTGGAGTGTAACTAACAACCGACACAATGTGGAAAAATTTGGTTGACCTCAAAATTCGTCATGCACATGACACATCTGGAGGACATAAGCTAATGACATGCATTCTCAGACTTATCAAAAATTTAGGTGTGGCGTTTCTTTTGCTGTGTATGTATACATTCCAAGTTGTATGATTAGTATTAGAAATGAGAATTGTGGAGTGCCATGGTCCGAGCAGTTTAGTGCATCGGTTGTGTTCTGATGGCTGAGTGCCGTCCAGAATGTGGGTTCGAATCCCAGCGGCGTGGGACCGGGGTGCTTGCTGTCCCGTTCGCCCAGGCAAGACACTTTACCATAACTGCTTCTCTCCACCCAGGGGTAAATGGGTACCTCTGAGGGCAGAGTTGGTTGTTGTGTTTGAGTGAGCCCCTATATGCGCTGTAATGGCAGCCAATTGAGCTGTATACTCCCCAGGGAACTGAGATAGTTTCAGGAGATGATTTATGAGGCCTGATGAGCAGGGGAGGTAATAATGTCATGCTTGAGCACCAGTTTGAGTGGATCGTGATCGCTGTATAGAGTCTACATTATTATTATTAGATTAAAAGCTACAGAGAAAAAAAAAAAAATGAATGTTAAAAACAAAGAATGAATATTACAATTATGGCCCAAACAATGTATGGAATTCCAATCAATCCAGTAATGTTGGCTGCAAGTGGACGTCGATTTCTAACACACACACAGTCTTTTTCTCCCGTAATTGTGGGGGACCAAAAATGCTATGGTAGGATGTAAATGTCCTCACAGGTGTTCTTGCCTACCCGCTTTTTGTTATAAATCCCCACAACCCTGCGAAGAGCCTACCCACACACACATAAAATGTGGACACACAGGGTCTGAGATGATGTGTGCAGATACCTTTGCCTATTGTACAATTTATATGATCCCAGACAAAAGTGAAACATACGACACTTACGTGCCACAGGACATCGGCTTCCCACATCAGCAACATTTGGCTGACCAATTACCACAGACTGAAGGATCTTCTACCATGTATATCCAAAAGTCCATAACCACCCCAGACCTGAGGGATATCCTATATCCCAAGTCATACCACCCTCCTTCCCCTAGTGCTTGTCACCACAACTGATTCACTTCAGTGAGCACACCTCCTTCCCCTACCCCTAGGATCCACAGTTCCCGCCTGCACGCATCAGCGCACTAATCCACCAGCATCCTGTCTTGGCGTAATCTCCAGCAGCCTTAAGCTAGCAGCATTCCCAGAGTCCGGCATTCTCCTGAGGGCGATCAGAGCACACTGATCGAAGCGTTGGGTTGTACCTCCAGTTTCTTTTCAGAACTAATTACTACTCAATTGAGATTCCACATGGTGTCACCGCAATTAGTCTTACTCAAAGACATTTTCTGATATTAGTGCAAACATCAAACCACAGACAAGATTCACAAGAATTTTTAAAATAAGAAAAAAATTAAATACGTCGTAATTCATAAATAAATCTACGTACCTTGGCTCTGTTCATATTCAATATTTGCTTGCTCCTCTTCTTTCTTCTCTTCTTCCTTTATTCCTTCATATGCTGCCTTGCATGTTCATTCTTTCCTTGTTTTGTTTCTCCTCAACCCATTCATTGACTCTCACTTTGATATGACTACTCTCTCTTTCTTTTTCTTCTACCTCTCACTCTTCATCTTTTTTTTTTCTCTGTTCCTCCTCTCTTGCCTGACTTGTAGTCGTCACCTGCTTACGTTCCTCTTCAGTTTGTGAACCAACCATTTCTCCCAGGGAGAGTAGCAGCTCGGGAGGGATTCTGTTAGAGTTTTGTTGAGTGAGGATGTGGCGAAGCAATCTGCGAACCCGGGAATTAGATCCTTGAGGCTAGACCGGCTGGCTGATGATGCTGCCGACTTTGATTTCCGTTTTGATTGGTTAGATGCAGATGAGGTCACTCCTCTTCTAGAAGTTGATTGGCTGGATGTGGAGGCAGATCTGACCCTGTATTCTGGTTCATTGGGTGTTAATGCTGATGGTGAGATGGTAGCGATTGGGGCCTGCAGAAGAAAGAGTTGAACCTGCTCAATGCAATAAGGCATAACAATAGTAAAAACTGCTATTTGGATCTTGGTGGCCATAAAATTGATTTTGACTTCTATTTCTGCTCTCATAACAACTTTTCATTATAAATCTAAAAGATACATGTACTATACCTCCTTTTGCGTGCGAAGTCCAACTTTGAAGATGAAGTACTGGATAAAGGAGGTGAAAGATAGATGACTACTTCCTGACACATTTTTCAATACTACTGTGAGACAAAGATGGATATGACATTGACCTTGTTGACTCCCTGTCTGCTCAAGGCCATATGACCTAGTGCTTGCCTCTGCTGGACTGCCCAAGATCAGGAATCTTCTCTGATGATCTAGAGTGCGACTGTCTGGATTTGGCTTTTATCTCTCTTTGAGGTGTGGAGTGAGCCCTTGGGTCCCTCTCTATGTCACTGTCCATTCTTCAAGTTCATGTAACTTGTTTAGCCATCTGAAGTGCTTTCATTATAGACAATTAGAAAGAAAAGGAAGTAATGTTAGGCCATTGAGTTTCATATATGGTTGCCATCCAGAAACATTTGAAAATATAAGCTCAAATTGACTTATCTCTGGTTTCTGATCATAGGTTGGCTTCAAAATCGGTGCAGATGATGCACTTTTTTGTCAACCAGTGAAATCGTGCTACCATGTTCATCGTGGTTATTGGAACCAGACCAAATTTCCCATACACAAAGTATGGTGGCTAAGACAGGCCTCTACGATCGGATAGCGTTCATACCTCTAGATCTTGAAAAAGTTTGTTTAAAACACAGCCACGGCCAAAATTCCAATCAATCCAGCAATTTCGTCTGCAATTGGACATCGTTTCTGTTAGCACCCCTAAAAAAAAATTTCAAACAGTTTTAAAGTACTTTTTGCAAAATTTTAACCATCTTCCATTTATTGGTCTTTCAAGAATATTGATTAAAAGTTTTTGAGAGCTTCTCAAATTATACCATTTTATTTTAAATCTAAAACAATATTTTTCATTTTTTTTAAGCGGCGCTCAATGCCATCGCATTATGATAATGCATGAAATTCAGCATTTACAAGAGAATCGCTTCACTATTAAAAAGAAACTGAACACCAAACTAGATTACTGGTACTAGTTTCATTTTAAAGTTACTGTCCAGTTGATGATATATCCTGGCTTATTGCATCATTTGGGCCTAGGGTAGGTGAGGATAGCCTAAGCCTGGTTAGTAATATATCAAAATTACAAATATCACTGTATTCATGCAAATGTAGTCAGTGAGGTTTGGGAAACAATTATTGTTGGACAGTGTTGGAGATTTTTGTGCACGTGTATTGAGATAACATTTGTGTTGGCCATTTTGTGTCGTCTGCCATGGTATAGAGATCTATTTCCTTCCTCCATGGTACTCTTAACATGAACAGTTAACAGTTACTGTTAGTGTGTTGGCTACTTGCACAAGTGGCGGTTGAGTTAGACAAACAGTCTTTCCATAATAAATCAACAACCAAGATTTTCAATTAAAACCAACAATTCTTTACCACATCTTACATTGATGTCGGGTGCTTGAGGGCAAATTAAATCAATTAAATTCTTACCATAAATTCGTCATTAAATTCGGTCATAAGTTCGTCATGTGGAAAAAACAGACATAGAAATAAAAAGTCTTACTTATCTAACGTTATTCTAACAATAGTACATTGTAGGCCTTTCTCTGTCAGTGAAATTTAACATTGAATCGTTGATTCAGTCAATTTCAAGTTTCGTATTTTTTACGCAGTTGAGCATACTCCTTTGTAATTGATGCAGGCGATTAGTAAAAAATGTTAACGTTGTAGTCTGATATCTCATCAAATGACATCGTAACGATGATCAATCATTGTATTGGCCCCATCGTTTTTGTTTGTTAGATAGCGCATGTCAGAGAAAGCGGTTTATTTTATTGAATTAAAATTCAACAAGCAACACATAATCAAGTTACGGCGAGAACTACAGATATGATCCTCTTTGGGGCATTTACTGAGGTGTGGTAGTGCCGCTGTCATTGTTGGTGGGCGGTTTCTGGCTTGGGATTTTATCCTCGGATTCGATGGTAGGGACCAAACAGTCAACAGGTCATCAACTGTAACTTGTTTTTGCGCAGTAACCACGTTACCAACATAATACATTTGAACATTCACTGATTCCAGAAGAAGCCCAGACCTAACTGACCTAGTATTAATCAGGACAGATCATCAGACCCAACCCTCATTTAGTAGCACAATGTCTAACTTGTTAAGAATGTGTTTTAGCAGACGACAAAATGGCCAACATCAGATCTCACTGGATGTGCATGCCATTCGTGGGTGTTGGTACAATAAAGAGATCCGGACTAGTCGGATCTAGTCAGGTAGCATTAAATATGCGAATATCATAAAATTGTCACTCTTCAAGTCCCAAATTGATATGTGCAATGAATATTACTACTTATACTAGGGAATTTGAGGGGGAAGTCGGGGGTTGACTTTTCTCTCCCAGAAATTTCGGGTTAAATGGATTACAATATATGCGATACAAAACCCAAAAAATGACACTCAATGTACAGTGTAACTTCCCAATAGACGTTATGTCAAACGCCCTCCACCCTGAGCTTGAGATAAAACTACACGGTATTTGGCCATGAAAGTGCATACACTTGAAAGGTTATTTGTACCTAAAATGTGGTGCGCCACTTTCATGGCCCACCCGTAGTTGAGTGTCATTTGGGTTTTGTATAGCACAACATTTGCATCCATTCTTTACGACTTCAGGGAGAAAGGGGTCAACCGACCTCTCAAATTGCCTAGTGTACATTGCATCAATTGGAATTCATGCTAATGTTTAAGTAATATCTACGTATATTTAATGCTACTTCCGAACTAGGTCCGACCTGTCCGACTTTAAGCACCAACTGCTGCATTCATTGCTCAAAATCTCCTAAAATATCTTTTCCAATCCTATTTTGACTACACTTTCTTACATAAGTGTGTCCTCTATCATATTTTAAAGGAAAATGTTGATATTTGTCATATTTGGATAGAAAAGTGGCGGTTGTATTTGACATTCTTCCCAACTTTTTGCTTAACATTAGGGAAACAAGCCCAGTCTAATGTCACACTGGAGAGTTATGCTTTCTGTACTGCTATCAGTTGCAACCCACAGCTGATCTTCTGCTAGATAAACCTGGGTGTCATTTTCACTGGCTAACATTATTGGCTGACCACAAGAAGTGTCCAGTTCATAATTATCGTCCCAGTTCATTGTGTGCATTGAACCATTAGCGTGCAAACAGTCCTTGAAGGTGTGAGTCAACCCCTCCACACTAGCACCACTCTAGCTGTACCTGTACATGTACATATACAAACGGATCAGGTGTAAATTGTATGAGAAGTATGACCATGTCATAGTCCTTGCTCTATGGTTATACTGCCACTTGGTTGGGCCGGAGGAGTGCAGTGTAGCGAATGAGGGTTCACATGAGCAGTTAGCCGTTCCTTCATATCTTGCAGGCCATTCACCTTATTCACAAGCCTGACAAGTGCACTGGAAAATGACTGTAATTCTCATGCCACACTGCTTGGCTTATGTTTCATCGCACCAATTGTCCGTAAGTTCCACAGCAAAGGAATGAAGCCGGATTCCAAGCGAGGTTGCCCACTTCAAAGATACAAAAATAGTCTGGTTACTCTGAATGAGCGTCCACTCGAGCAAAGCTCTGTGTATTAAGAGATTAGACATAAGATGGCCGAACAAAGTTTAAAAGGCCTGTAATAATTTCCATTATGGTATTGTACAAATAGTTTTAAAGTTGAGAGGGAACTGAAATGGCGGGTGGTTAAAAATATGAGGTGTATTTCTTTTATAGACCTGTATGTCCATCTCAATATATATTAAACTAGTTCAGGGCACTTTTGTAAGTTATTTTAGTGGAGAGAATTTCTTCTGAAGGAATTATGCCCGGAAAATAGAAACCTACGTTATTTTATTTTGAAAGAAAAGGGATGGGAAAAGGGGAATTCGGAAGGGTTCCAGTCATAAAACTTGCACAATCAGATTCCGGCTATATTTAAAGGTCTTTTGAGTATTGGGATCAACTGGATAGACGGGCTAGTTTTAAATGCTATCTTTGCGTGATGATATTAAAGACCCTCATGATGCTTGATGGTACAGAATTTCAAAGGCGTGGACCCACAGTTTTAAGTTCACACTCGCGTTCCCTCATTATCTTACAGTAGAGCAGTAGGCCTAAATGAACCTTGAAATGTTTACACCAGTGATGTAGTGCCTTGATGCTGAGCCTTGGCCTTGAGGCTGCCTGCAGGCTGCCTTAAGGCTTGATTTTCAGGCATTGACGTCTAAGCCTAACTAGCCTACGGGCATTGTGCTAAAAACAATAAAAATCCTTCAAAATCCTACAACTGGCTTTGTTGTCTAGGAGTTAGGTTAAGGCTTGAAGCAAAGGCCATGGCCTTGTAGGGTCCAAGCCTTTTGGGCCCTTGCTGTGAAGGCCCATCGATTTACTGAATTTTTTGGTGCAATTTGTTTGAAATTTGGCTTTTCTGCAAACATACAACTTGGGGTCAGCTGTCTGCAATATATCCATAAAGTTATCTAATTTAATCTATGTTTTATTTATTTTGTTTGTTTGTCATATGGTTCTCAAGCGCTGGTTGGCATGACAAAAGGTTTGATTATGGATCGGTTGTGCAGACAGTTGGTCAAGTTCAGTTAAATTTCCATCATCATCTGTAGATAATGCGGTCATGAGCAGTGTGATGTACTGGTCTGGTCATCATGACCACAGGTACATAGCGTTGTCACTTGATCCCATAGAGCTTCTCATCGGCAAATCGCAATGACCAGTTCTTGCAGTCTATTGGGTTTGACCTTGGTGATTAGATTGCATCCTGGGTGGTTGTAGATGGTGAAAAATGTAGTTAAGCCTCCACGTCCTGGATTCTGATTTTTGCCACACATTCTACCACGTGACATTGCCAAGTGGGTGCGATCCAGTGCTAATTTCGCGAGTTTGTGGGCTTGTCGATGGAAAGGATTCATCTTGATAGCATACATAATTTGGTGGGTAGGTTTTTGGATTGGTGTTTGCCGGCAGTTGATGAAGCAGATAGGAGTCACACCCAGTGGGCGTCGCGCATAAAACAAAACATTGCTGATGTCACCTCACTTCAGGAGGAACGTTCCACTGGCTACTGGAAGGTATTGAGTGGAGTTGATCTGATACATCCGTGCAGATGATGTGTATGGTGTTGTTGGGGAACCGTTCGATCTTGCTGGTTGCTGGGTCCTATGCCATATGCACATTTTGTGCAGCAGAGTATACTTCAGCTAAGGCGTTTTTACTGGTTTCTTCGCTAACGTCATTTGCAAAGTTTCTGCAGTGGTGTTGTAATGTGGAAAGGTTTACTAAGGTTTTATCAGGTGTTATGATTTTGTGTAGTTTTAGGGCAAGACCTTTATGCCATACATTATTGCATACTGCGATAGATCGACCAGTACAGCACCATTCTTGAGAATGGTGCTGTACGGTGAACTTTTTTTACCATCATGTTTTACCATGGAGGAGGAAAACACCCTGGGTGCCCGTGTGTTGTACGCTTCACTTTTACAGCATCACTTTTGTTACCATGATAGTTGTTGCTGCTTTAAAAACGGCTATAATAATTTTTTCTGTATACATGTACTTGTGGGGCCAGAAGATAAAATTGCTTCCATGTTACGTAATAACGGGTAACATCAGTTAAAAAACAGCCGTTCTTAGATCCCCTTTTGTTGTACCGGGTTTGGTCGGTAACGTGCATCATAGTGTGGAAGCAAACCATTCTTTTTATTTATATTTAAATGGGTATCCACGAAGACCTGCAGACTGCCACTCAGTGTATGTTTATGCGTGAATACTTTGGTACCCAAATAAAGATAGGTTTTTATTCTTACTGTAGGCGATTCAATATGATGTGACATGTTTTATATTAGTAGTAATTTTATACTAGGAGGGCCTTGGCCTTAGCGCAAAAGGCTTGAGGGTAAAAGCCTTGTTCGTGGGGTCTAAAGCCATGTATGAGGATCAAAACCTTTGCTCCAACACTGTTACACAAAATAAACAATTTTTTTAAATTTCTTATTGTGTGTGTGTGTGTGTGTCAGGGGATGATTTTCTCCTTTGGGTGAGGCAGTAGGCCTCATGGGTGACTGGACAGGTGGTCAGGCAAGATAAATCGGGACATGTCCACCCCCCTTCCCAGCTATCACCTTGAGATAGCAGCTGGTGTTCCGGATGGTTCATTTTCTTGTTTGTATATGATTGATTTATTGATGATTATTTACATTTCTCTTTCGGATAATATTAATTATTCCCTTCCTTCCTTCATTTCTCTCTAGACATTCCTTTTACTCTCCTTTATTCTTGTAATTTCTTTCTACACGAAAACTGTGAAAGGAAACAATGGTCATCAATCATAATAGTGCATGATCATAATATCTTGTCATTAGTGTGTTATTTCAAACAAACCTCATCACTTACAGAGTTCAGATTTCTGATTTATGATTTAGGTGTGCATTAACATGTATTATCGCTCTATTGGTTTGTCTGTTCTAAACAAGGCGTGTTGAATCTGACAGCGGCGGCGATATTATTACTAAAAACATTAATGAGCAGCATTTTAACAGAAGATAATTTCGGGCAACCTGATATATGTCAGCCTAATCTCTTTTGTTTGGAGGAATTTGCGCAATATTCATCTCCATCCTCACTCCAAAGAAATTCGTCATAGTTTATTAGGCTAGACTGTATTTTCAACATGAAAACCTAAATATTGATTTGACTTCGTCTACAGGAACATATGGGAAAAGATATTACTATCACATCTGCACTAAAAATTGTTTCCATGAACTCCATAAAATCAAACTTTATAAGCTGGAAAATAGCTCCTGGCACTTTTGAGCCTCCTGGATACCAAAATTTTCAAAATGTCGTTCCATTTCTCTAGAATTGATACCGGCTTCATGAAAATTAAGAAGACCAGTGTTTGGAGACGATGTATCAAAGAGCTGGTACCACATCACTATCATACTTTTATTCCCGATGTTGTCACGCTGAAGCTTGGGTACATAATTCACTCAATCCAATTTCTGGAAGATTGCCCTTTGTTTTCATCGATCCGCCCGGCGCCTGTAAGCGATTCCGGCCGGTCACATTACTACAAACTGGAAGAAATTACACAAGTTGTGTAAAATCTTACCCTGTTTTAGATATTCCCAGTGAACCTCTAATAATTAAGTGAAACTTGACCAAACAGGCGTTGGGTAAAATGTTACTGCTGGTTGTATAGTTTTATACGATATTAGGTAATTTTATTAACCTAACCTTGTAGGTAAAATGACGTTGGTTAGGTAAAATTTTGCATACTTGAAGGTATAAGACTAAATGGTTTACCTCTATTGTGAGTAAATTGTATAAAGTATTACTTTTTAATGGGTATTTTTTTTTTCTTACATTATTGTTTGTGGGCCTATGGGGTTCTCTTTTGTACCTGGCCCAGTTACTAATGTAAGGATTCCTGGATTGAGGTATTTAAAAGGTTAAACAAATGTTGGGTTTTTAAATAATTGTATTGGTCTTATTATAGTTCAGGTAATATAGTTGTTTCGGAGCGAGCAACTATAATAATATTAATAATGTATAGATTTATATAAACCGTATCCACCAACTAAGTGGCGCTCAAAACATTATATTGTATCCCTCATGGGCTCTCCTTAAGGCTCGCATAAATCATTCCCTACCAAACCATCTCTCGGCTCCTGGGGTATACAGCTCAATGCTGCCATTTCTAGCGTGCTATAGAGCAAACAGGCATCTCTGCCTTCACGGGTACCCATTTAACCCCTGGGTGGAAGCAATTATGGTTAAGTGTCTTGCTCAGGACACAGGTGTCACGTGCGGGCTGAACCCACACTCTGCTGCTGGCAACGCACCAGAACTTGAGTTCAGTGCGCTGGAGCCGCGACAGTCACACTTCGTGCATTGCCTTTACGGGACGGCCTACGGCTTTCGTCCATCAGACGACAGCATATGGTTGGTTTGCTTGCTCAAGGACACAAGTGTCGCGACCGGGGCGCGAACTCCCCACCCTGCTGCTGGCAACACCAGAACTTGAGTTCGATTAAGCTGAACCGCTTCGACCCGCGTGCTCCAGCGTATCCCAGTTGACGGCGCGCAATGGTGGCGACACATGCATGCACATACTTGCACAACGGCCAACGCCTTTGACGGTGTTGCTGGCGTAATGCATAATGTATGGTACATGACTGTGTCTGAGCGATATCAGCTGATGATATTTCATCCCTGGCGATTCAGGCTTAATCTTAACTGAAGAACAATATAACATAATACTCAACAGTTGTTTGTCAACCGCCTCAATCACGGTGGCATAAATTGGAATTTGGGGGTACAGGGGCACCTGCTAGCCAAATCCGTGCCCCTCCCCAGTGTCGTTCAGAATTTTGCAAAATAGGTCCATTGCAGGATTCAAGATTTACATGCCCCCTAGAAAAAGTGGTACCCCTAATTGCCCCTGAAAATCGGACCGTGGTTACGCCACTGCTCAATCAGTAAAATTTTTGGCAGTAGTCCCACTGCTGTGACATTTCACCTTCGTGTTCTCCATCTTAGATTTGGCGTTGGACTGGGGCACAGCGCTCGTTGGGACTTTATGCACTGCAGTAAAATTCTATGACGATATAATTTTATTTTTATAACATAGTGAACTTGCACACTTTTACGTTGTCGCTACAACCGTGTCGCGCTTTACAAAAGCGAGTCATTAACTCTTGTATACGGCCCGGGAAGGTTGACCACTCAGTGACCCGATCAGTTACAAAGGTGTAAAGAAGTTTATCTCTTGATAACTTGTAGATACCCCAAGCTGGGAGGACTGCAAGATATATCACACCTCGAACTGAATTGGGGTTGGCGACCTGTTGACTGGCTCAGTTTCCCTAATGAACATTACAATACAATAATAGATGGTTCTTTGTTTTTGAAAATGAACAAGGGTTACTCTCGTGTTCCATGAGATTTGACAAATTATGTGGCAAAAAGAGCATCGGCATTTGGGATTATTTAAACACGTTACTCGATCCTGCTAACTGATATTCTGAAAAAAGTATTTTGAGACATTCGATAACTGTTTTTGTTTTGTTTGTTCATAACATTAGGCCCTAAAAGTCTGGTTTCTGGTCACACGTCACGTGTAAAATCAGCATCGCTTTTTAATTCTTTATTTTGCCTGTGAAAATTCTCCGTTGCTGCCAAAATTGCACAATTCTGCCGTGCTGTTTCAACGGCTTTTTCACATGTAGGGGTATGGTTGTGAATTTTAGAGGCCTCTTCGTCACCATACTTTGTATATATAGTAAATTTGGCCCCGCTTATACAATGTATCATCACCGTTCCCTCTTGGCAAAAAAAAAAAGATGTGGAAATTGTTTTGTTACACCCGATTTTGAAGGCAACCGATGACCAGAAACCGGAGACATTTTGTTGCCTTATGCGCATGGTTGTTAAATACCTTTCAAAGCCAAAAGGGCTAATAATAACTGTGTGATATAACACCTCATACATAGGATTCTGTCTTGTGATTGGTTGACAGTATCACATGATGCTTGCTTTTTTTACTGTCATGCCAAGCAAACAAGGAAAGACTATTCCATGGCAACCATTGAAAGCCTGGAAATTTAACCAATGAAAACCCCATGGAAAATAAAAGCCCAAAATTTGGGTTTCTAAACACATCAATGCTATTGTTATAAAATTAAATATGTGACGAATTTAAATATTAATTTAAGTTGCCAATTTAAATGAAAGTCATGTATTGGTTTGATATATTGAGCAGGTCTCTTAATAAATTGTGCAGAATCTATGTTCAGGTGTTAAAACAAATATTGACTGTTTCATCATTCAGTAATGTCCCCTTATCCTGGAGCATTCTATTTTCCTAGGTTTCGCCTGGAAAATAGACCCAGGGATCCCCTCAAAGCTGTTTACTGTCCATTTAAGCGTCAATATTTGTATACTGGGAAGGATAGTACAAATCGTGTTACTGGTCCAAAAGTAATTGTTTCCCCTTTTATAAATGTTTTTTCCCATTTCAGATTACTTTGGAAAAAAACATCAAGAATATTATCAGATTGACCAATACAGGGCAAATGAAAGAGAATATAGTATTTTCGGTAAAGATTGTCAAGTTTATACTATATCATCAAATAAGCTGTCATTGTTGGTTTTTGGGAAACAGGATACCGAATTGGGAAATCTTCGGATCCGGTACCGCAACAATTTTTAAAACACCTAAATATCCAAGTATAAATAACCAATATGAACACAATTTTCTCTCGTTTATTACAGTCATAAAATGTGGACTTACTGTAATAATTCCGCCTCTATTTTAAAACGACTAGAAGATCCCATTCCCCACATATTTTGTCAACAAAAATCAGATTCATTTCTGTGGCAAATGTTCATTTGGGAAATTTTTAGAAGTCTTTTCGGGTATTAGAACCAAAAAGGGAACCGGTAAAAAATATTTGTATTGAGTTACTCCGGGAAAAAATATAATCAACATCTTTTATATAGCTAAAAAATAACAAATAAGTGAATGGGACAGAGATGTAATGTTGGACATGGTGACTGGGACCATACATTTTCCAGAAAATATAATTACTTCTCAGAGAATTTTCACATGGTGTCACTGCAAACAAATCTTACTAAACATACATTTATGCCTTCCCGATGATGGAATAAGCCTTTTAAATCATTTTAAATATCACTTTAAATTTTAAAAAGGGGGAAAAAAAGTTGGTATAACAAACCCTTTTAATTTAATGGGATGGAGTTTTAAAAATGTTTTAAAACCCACTACTGTAGCTGAACTTTTGTATAGAACTATGGTCAAAATCAATCAACTGCCTTTTTTTGTGAACCAACATAAAATTTAGGGCAATTTTGACTGGTCTAGACCTTTTGACCACCAGTCAAAACGGTCGACTCATTTTGACCTGTAAATGTACTTACATTACACATAGGTTTGACAGTGTTTGATTTTAATTGCCCTAGATATATCTACCAAAACAATTTAGGAACACCGAATATCTCAGTTAAAGCAAGATCATTTATTTCAGATAAAAACAATGTTTCACAGAATTGATGAGAAACAACTGCACAATGAAACAGATGATAAAGGATGCATGTAGTGATTACACATTTCTTTTACTACTGAAGAGAGAGGGGTTGCAAATAAAATCCGGTTCTGGAACATTTCAATCGGTGTCACCCTTCAGTAAAAACCGTGTTCCTTAAATTGTTTGAGTGTATACTTTTCATTTACTGTATATAATTTTTTGATGACCCTTGCAGTCATAGAAGGGGTTTCCATTTTAACAACAAAATTGTTATTTGAGAGATACTTTTCTTTTAAAACCTTTTCCTAAAGGGGAATTCACTCTACCTGCACAAATACTACCAGTTGTGTGTGTAGTTGCTCAAGGGTTAACAAAAAACTTTGTATTATCTTTTTTGGGTCCAATCTATCCCAAACTCACCCGGAAGATGGTTTCATCCCCTGCCACTATTTCTTTCCATCAATGGACTGGAAAAAAGAGTGTCACATCCGGGGGAGCTGTCTTAGGGATGAATATGCAATCAATTATAATAATAATAATATGGATTTTTAATAACATGTTTCCACTGAATAGACCTACTCGTGTGTCAATCAAATTTACAATGATTAAGCCTTTCCATGACACTGTTGACATGAAGGTCACGCTCTTTAAATTGACTGGTGTGAATTTTTTTGGGTGGGAGGTGGGAAAGGGGGTTAGGACGATGAATAAAATTTGGGTTGTCACATAGGCTAATCAAACACAAAACCAACTCTGCCCTCAACAGGTCCATTTACTTATGGGTGGAGAAGCAATTTTGGTTAATTCAGAACAAACCAATGCCACGGCCCTCCATGTTATTGGGACAGATGAATGAGTCAAAAGAGTCCTTGTGACTCGAGCGCAGTGACTTCCACCAACAGAGCCAATGTAGAACATAATAATAATAATAATGATTTGACTTATATATGCATATCCACCAAACTGGTGCTCAAGGCGCTTATATTACCCTGCTCATCAGGCTCTTCATTCCTGAAACCATCTCAGCCCTGGGAGTATACAGCTCAATTGCTGCCATTACAGGGGCATAGAGGCTAATCAAACACAACAACCAACTCTGCCCTCACAGGACCCATTTACCCCTGGGTGGAAAGAAGCAAAAGGTAAAGTGTCTTGCTCAAGGACACAAGCACCCCGGTCGTGGCTAGGGTTCGAACCCACATTCTGACAACTCAGCCATCAGAAACAAATCCGATGTTTTAAACCCGCTATACAGACTCCATAACATAATGACTAGAAGGAGGTTTTGTCCATTACCATGGAACCACCTGCTACACCTGTTCTACATTGTAGACTTGCTCAGCATGTTGATCAATCTACAAGTTTTAACTGCCGTGATTTTTTATCACAACAAATTGGACTTAATCTTGAACTGTAATCCAATGAGGGTAAAACCTAAACATACAAATGCAAGGGTTGGTAAACCCGGAGATTTTGGATTAATTTTGTATTCCCTTCAGTTTTCAAGGTTTTGGCATGGATTTGGGGGGTTTGAGGTTGTCCCAAAAAAAAAAGCAGAAAACCAGATTATTGTGGTGTCTCGCCGCGCACAGGCTTGCCCTCAACTGAACTCAACGGCGGTTGAATAAAACCCGGGGGGCAGATCCTTTGTCAGTTACCACCAGGCGCCAAGGCTCTTATGGCGCCCCCACACCTCGGTGTTCACTAATAGGTCCAGCGATTTGGCGGGGGGCTGGGTACGGGTCGGACTCCCCGAATATCCGGGCCTAATCCAACAACTCTTGAATGTGTTTATTCAGATATCTTAACTCACGCCTAAACGGGGGAATGAGCCCAAATAGGTTGCGGTGCCTAATTAGGTGAATGAGCCTAAATAGGTTTGTGTTTCCTAATTAGGTGAATGACCCTAAATATTTTGTGTGCCTAATTGGTGAATCCCAATGACATTTTAAAAAACAGCTACACTTTGGGGTTTACAGATAAATTCCAAAGGTTCAGGTTGATTTGGGGTCACATTTAAGTCTTATCGCGGTGTAATTGTGATGAATGACTAGACTTACGCAACTGGGGGAACCCTTAAAAAAAATTTTCCCCGGAGATTTACAGTCACAACTGCTCACCGCAATTCCCAAAAGAAGTTGCCGCGGCCCGGCTTCCCTTTTTGGGGCCCCTCGGTGGGCGCTTCCCCCGCCCCCGTGGGCGCCAACCCACACGCCCTATTTGGGATATCACAAAAAGAATGAGGGTACGGGGCGTCCTTTTTTCTAAAAAGCCACCCCAAGTTGGTACCCCTTTGACCAAAATGAAAATCAAAAGGCTTAATTTTCCCACAAAGGTTCTTCCCCTGGTTTAAAACCCAAACTAATAAAAAAGCGTTATTTAAACCAAAGTCTTACCCATCTTTACTTTAACTAAAACCTCTAACTTTAAGCAACCCCAAAATCATTTATACTTTAAAAAAAGGCCATCCTTTAGACCAAAACCCGATCACCTTTTATAAACAAAATAGCTAAACATTTTAGGTTAAAAACAAAAATAAATATTTATACTTTTTCAAATGTCAACTAATCTTTTACCTTTTTACCCCCTGGTTTTAAAATACATCGTAAAAAAAAGCGCCCCCTTTGAACAACCAAACTTTTTGTTAAAGAACCCCCGGGAAAAGATAAAACATTAACAATAAACAGGTTCTAAAGCCCTCAAAATGTATTTCAGGGGCCCTTAATGATAAAAAGCAATAAATTTCCCCACCACAGGCTCTTCGGCAGGAATCTAGTGCC
Organism: Zoroaster sp. YZ-2022; assembly: GCA_029582265.1. Taxonomy (NCBI): domain Eukaryota; kingdom Metazoa; phylum Echinodermata; class Asteroidea; order Forcipulatida; family Zoroasteridae; genus Zoroaster; species Zoroaster sp. YZ-2022. Next base: position 8,140 of record JAQQFT010000327.1, on the reverse strand, counting down.
CCTTTTGTCACCCAACAAAAAGTTACCTCAAATTTTGGGGTTTTATCCGGTCAGCTTTTCGTTGTGGTTGGCCCCAGATGAAGTCTCTTATTATATTTCCTCCATAGTTGTACTAGGTCTTCCTTCGTTTTTAACCCCAGCTACCATCTCCCCTTTCCCCGGATTAGTAAAAAACCCGGCTTTCCGCCGGGGGAGTATCCCCCAAAACTTTCCCTTTTACGGCTTGGTACAACACCTGGTATTCCTCTGTATTTCCCCACAAATTTTTTTCCTGTGATACATGTATATTCTCTCGCCTTTGAGGGGGCCCCCTGCCAGGTAAGTTTCGGGAAAGGATTCCCTTTTGGCCAACCGGTAAAAATTTTTCTTTTTCCCGTGGCGGGTGCGGGGTCACCCTCTCATTTTTTCCCTGTAGTCCCCTTTTTTCCCCCATAGCTTTGGGTTGGGGACAATCAATTTAAACAATTTGCTCTGGCCCCTGTTTTCGTAAAGTAGATTTTGTTGGCCTCTACCTCCCCCAGGGGTTTAAAATCACTGCCAGCTCCAAAATTTCCCCGTGTAGTTTGTTGTTGGTTATGGTTGCCCCCAACTGCTCCTTTCTGGCACAACAGGTAGTTCTCTCCCCGCCTCCTGGGTTTTTTTCTGGCTGCTGAAGTCTTTTCCCGTTCATCTGCCTTAACATACATTTCCCCCTAAAGTTTTCAGCCCCCCTTTATTCTGGCCCTTTCTCCTTGTCATCAGCCCCACCCCCTTTTTTGCCCTCACCCATTTTTTCTTGGCTCTTGGATGCCTGTCCCCCTTTTATTTTCCCCTTCGGAAATTTTTGATTTTTACCTTTTTTCCCAATTGCCACCACCGTGCTTGGCGTGATCATGCTCCTCATAAGTCTCATTTTGAGGGATCGCCCCGCGCCCTGTCGGTGGCAATCCCAAAACGTGGTTTGCTTCTTTGTTCGGGGGAACATTTTTTAAAAATATCCCCCGCCCACCATGTGATGAGCTCCCCCTTGGCGTTTGGGGAGACTTGTTCCACCGTTTTTGGGGGACTAACTCCTCTTGTTTTTTTCCATATCCCTCTAAAAGACAGAAAAAGAAAATGTTTCTCCAGCTACTCTACCTGGTTCCTGCAATCTTACATTATAGTTTTCTTATTTTCGTTTGATTTAACCCCCCCACAAATAACGTTGTGGCCTCCTGTCTGGGGGCCCCCTGGGTTCGGCCTGCTGGCTGATGGGGGACTCCCCGAATTCCCCCCCGGGTCTGGGCTCGCTTGACTCGGGCATCATCAATTTTCCTGGTGGGAAGCCTCGGCCTTCAACCGGAAATTTCTGTGCGGTTTTTATTCCAAAAGTTTCCCTTATAACCCGGCCTACTGTCCATGGTTTCAAAGGTTCCCCCACATGGGGTTTGGGCGATCAAATGAATCCTTTCTTTTTTTCCCTTTTGTTTTTCTCTGAACGGTCCCCACATCGGACAGTTTTGCTATCAAGGGGGCCCTCCCATTTACCAAAATTTGGTGAACCTTTTTTTTTCACGGTTATAACCTCGGTCCCCTGCAAGTTTTTGTTCCTTCACCGCCTGTCGAGTTTCTCTTCTGGCCTGCGCTTGTTTGAGGCATTTCCTTGCCTGTGGGGCGGGTTTAATGTTCCCCCTTTGCCTCAAGTTGTCAGTTGTCCCCTCATTTTCCCTTTTATAATCATAGTCAAGTCGATGGGCAGTTTGCCGGAACATAAGCATTTTGGGGTGACTCACCAAGATTCTTTTTTTGGGGGATCTATGGAAATTTTGCAACGGAAGCTTAGTACCCCTCGCTGGCTTTTTGGGCCAATCTTTAAAGAGAATGCGTAGTGTTGTTAAACCTTTCATCATCCCGTGGTTTTTTTTAAAGGGAGGGGGTTTTCGAACCGGGGTGGTAAATTCAAAAACGGACTAATTTCCCCCGTGGAGTAGCGGGCCCGGAACTAAAAACGGCATAAACCTTCTACATTCTCCCCACGTTGTTTTCGTTTGGTCCCGGGTACCACCCATTTTGAATAATCAACCATGAGGATGTAATGATTCCCCCTTTTTCCCGGAGTGCCCGACCATGTCCAAATTTTTCCCCGGGGGCCCTATCAGCTCAAAGGGTGTTTTTCCTTTTTTGGGTGATTTCTTCTCCCGGCATTACTCCCTAACTGCGATCCGTCAGCACCCATGCCTCCCCAGTAAAACCTCTGGGCCCATTGTTTTGTCAGCCCCCAATGTCCGCTGGACTTTCCCCATCAGTTCATTTAGATTCCCCCTTCCCGTAAGTGATTGGAGAACAACTTTCCATTGTTTGGGACCATCGCCAGATTCCCCTCCCCAAAGGGGCGCCATCTTTCAGGGTTGGTCCCACAGCAATGCGATTTCATCCCCGAGAAAAGGTGGGGTCCCCCCCCGGCCTGGTGCCGACTTCCCCTTTGTTCATACCCTCAATTTTTGATCACCCAGGCTCCTCTTTTCGTGTTATCAACTCTGGGGCACTCAACTCTTTTTCCTTCAAAGTGACATTTCCGTTGGTTCCTTGCCTGTGACCCTTCAAAGGCCCTTTTTCAATCAACTCCCCCACACTGTGAAATGTTTTTTGACAGTCCGTCACATTACCGTGCCCCGGCCGGTGGTTTCGTGAAGTCATATTCACCCAATTGAGCCATCGGGCCATCGGGCCCCGGGGGGGTCCAAAGGATGAGCCATCAAATGCCCCGGCTTTTCCCGGTGATTCTGCGCCCAAAAGGTATTCCCTTTTTTTTTTTTTAGGAAAAACAATAACGGAGTTGTGACGGGTCACGCGTATTCCCGTTTGGGCTTGCTCAAGGCTCTCTGGCGACATCACCTCCTGTCCCCCATTGTTTGTGCCCCGGGCCAATATCCATGGTCGTTCGGGGGAAAGTCTGGTTTGGGTCTGGGTATGTAAAAGTTTGGGTGTTTTGGGTAAACAGTTCTTTAATTTTTGGAAGGCACCCTCTGTCCCCTCGGTCCATTAAAATTTCGTTTTTTTCAGTCGGATTAAGGGGAATAGTACAAAACCCTTTGAATTTTATATGGCGTAAAAAAACTCTGTACCTTACCTTTTTTCACCCCCCCCCTGGTTTTTTTCCAGGATCTGTCCCCCCCTGACACTACATGGCTAAATAAGGCGCTTTTTTTTAAACAACTCACACTTCTTTGGTTGATTTTACCTTTTTTTTGGGCCCTTAAATACTGTCCTATGGTAATTTCTTCCTCCTGTTTTGCCATCGTCATCGAGATACACGGTGGGGTTTTCCCAGTGAGCCCAGCCAGTACCGCCCTTTAAACCCTTTTAAGGTGGAGGGCACAAAAAGGACCCCCAAGAATATCCCCTCCTGCCCCCCAATCGGCTTTTTTTTGCCTTTCAATTTTTAGAAACCCCGTCCCGGGCCCAAAGTGGAGAACCACCTTGAACCCAAAGGGGCAATGAAAATCAATAGGGGGGTGGGGGGCGCTTTAATGGGTTACACTGTTAAGGCGGGGAATAGGCCTTTTTTATCTTTTTTCGGCAGGGGAAAAATTTTAAGCCCAAGGCTGTCTGAGGTTCATATGCCCCCGAACATTCCTGCCCGTATTAAACTCTTGCGTCCCTTGGGGCCCGGGGGGCCCCGCATCGGTTGGGGATGCCCGTCTCTTTTTTTGGGAAAAAGGACCAGTTCCCCATATCCATGTCCCCCGTTTTCGTCGGAAAATTTGGGCAAACTGGCTATCCTGGTGTGATATCGATGTCCCCTTCCTTGCTTTGTGGAAAAAAATTCTGATTCCGCCACCTGGCCGCCTCAACTTCAGGGAGGACAGTTTCCACCTCATCTTCGCCTACGGGAGGAACCCCCATTTTCCTTTTCAAAAACACTGTCTTCTTGGGTTAAACCCTAATGGGCCCCTCCCAGCAGTTTAAAGGTCCATCACCATCCCCCATCCCAATTTCACCTCTCGCCCAGTCCCCTAAAAATCCCCTTTCCTTTCCAGTCACCGGCCGGGACAATTGCCTCATGCCCTTTGGGACAATGGTTTTTTCTTCCCACTACCCCCAAAAATTCTCCCCTTTTTACCAAACCTCCCCTTCTCTCTTTTTTAAAAACAGGGGGTTTAAGTCTAAAACCCAGTGGACCAAAGTCCAAACCGGTTCCCCCCATGTCCCCAATTTGCAAACACAATGTTCAGTGGAAGAGTAGTTCCCCAAAACCCGTATCTCCGGGCCTCCTTTGGGTTTTTAAAATACCCCCTTGCTTGGGTCTTGTCGCAATTTGGTCGCCTCCTAGAAAATTTTGTGAAAAAAGTAGATGACAGAAATTTTTGTGGGTCCTGTGTCACCAGAAGATGCACCTTTCTCCCTCACCAAGTAACAAAATCCACCCCTTTCCCCCTACCGCCTGGAACATGAATAAACCACCCTGGGCCTTGGTCGTGCTACAGGTTTCTGTCCCTTGGTTTTTTTTCACCCCGATGGCCCCTTTTACCCCCCTCCCGGGGTCCTGGGTAGGCTTGGGGTTCCCCGGTATTTCCCCTTTTGGGGGGTAGTACCAGTAGTTCTGCGTAGTGTCCCTTCTGGCACCTGGAGATAACATTTCTGTTGTCCTGTCCTGTTTGGTCTTGCAAGGGTTGACGACCCCCGTTTCCACCTGTGCCTTCATCTCCTCTTGCATCTTGGTGTCCTCCTTTCTGGAAATCCTCACTCATCTTCTTGACCATGGCATCCCAAACTTAACACCCCAAACGAACCGTTTTTCTTCCTCTCGGTGCTTCTATCTTTTGGGGAAATTTGGGTTGGCAGCCCTACTGCTTCCTCTGGGGTTTAAGGCTTTGTCAAAAAATTCTAACGCCTGGCCTCGAGGAGAATCCCCCGCAAAACGATCACCCTCCGTCAGCCTGGATAAGCAAGGCGACCCCTGATGGACTGTCCCCTTTTTGAGAGTCTCTTTTTGGGGTTTGTAATCCCCAAAAGATTCTCAGCCAATGCCCGGGGGCCAAACCTCTTCTTAAACTGTCAACCAACCCGGGTGGACTGACTGCCTATTGGTCCCTTTCCGTACCTTAAACTCCTTGTGCTGGTTGCAAAAACACCTTTGCTTGGCTCTTTTCACCCATTCCCGCATGCCTGAAAATTTTCAAAAATCCCCCAGGAGTCTTCCCTTGTACCTTCGGGGGATGTTTGTTGGGTCTTTTTGCTTCATCAATGGCTTTTCCCATGGAACTCTTTACCCAACATGCTACTCTTCTCCTTTGGGCCTTCTCCATCCCCCCGCCTTTTTGGCTTTCTCAGTTCGTGGCCCGGTCTTTTCCCTCCCTTTTTTCCCCCAGTCATGCGCCCTCAGGCACCCCCGGGCATCGAAACCGGGCCCCTTTGGTGTTTTGGCGGGGGCCCCCGGGCTGGGGGGTGTCAGGGGGGTAGGTTGTCTCCACCAGTTATCTGCTCAGGGGTGACTGTCCCCAAGTTCACCTAAATCTTTTTCTTCATACCCAAGCGTAGCTTTTCCCTAATTCTGTGTCAAAACGCTTTAGTCTCTCATTCACAGATCGACATCATTGTCTGTTTTGACTCACTACTTTTCCCTCCCCTTTACAGGGTCCCAAACCCCCCGAAATCTATCACGTTTTTTTCCATCCCCCCTTGGTGGTGCTGTTCCCCAAAAGGTGAATTCTCCTATATAGGGGGTCAATGGGGTCTAAATAATTTGCCTTGGGGCCCATCCCCCTTTTGACACCCATTTTTGGGGTCTCAAGGCTTGCCCCCGCTGAACTCAAAGGGGGCGGTTGAATAAAACCCGGGGGGAATCCGTTTTGTGGCAGTCACCAAGGGGCCGGCCTTTTGGGCGCCCCCCACCCGGGGTTCACTTAAAGGGCCCCGCGATTTAGGGGGGACTGGGTCGGGGGGGACTCCCCGAATAATCGGCCCTGACCCCCTCCGAAAGTGTTTTTAGATTCTTAACTCCCCCTAAACAGGGGAAAGGCCTAAATAGGTTGCGGTGCCCAAACATGAATGAGCCCAAAGGGGTTTTTGCCCAATTAGGTGAATGAGCCTAAATATTTTTTGTAATTGGTGAATGCCGGGGACACAAAACAGCTAAAAAATTACAGATAAATTAGGCAAGTTCTGGGGGTTAGATTATAGGTCATATAATTAAGATCTTATGCGGGTGTAAATTTTGATGAATGACTAGACTTAACAATTGTGGGGAACTTGAACAAATTAACTTGGAGATTTACAGTCAACGCTCCTCGGCAATTCTGAACGCAAAACACGTTTCCTGGCTCCCCCCTATATACCCTGTGGACCGGGGGGGTGGGCTCGCTGCGCCCCCAAGTGGAAACGCCGGAACCCACACAGCCTTAACTTTAGGATACCCTTAAAAAAAAAATGAGGGCCCTACTGGCGCCCAATTTCTTCAAGATGAGCACTTGTCTCAGTGCTCTTAACAAGACCCAAAATTGTTACCAGTGATGTCCTTTATGGCTCAGTAGACTGTAAAAAATTTAGAACAAACTAACCCTTTCTCAAATCACTTCTTCAAGAAGAGATGGTTCATGGTTCCCCAAAAAATAATTATATTTTGTTGTGCTTTAATTCAGGTAAATGGGGTGGGTTACGGGAATTCCTTGGTTATATAAAGCTTGTTGTCTTTTTTGTTGTGCCTTAAAAATACTGTGTGTTATTATTTAAAATTCGTATTGGGTTTTTTATGTTTATGGGGTTACCATTTTCTGGCCCTACTATTTTTCTACACCCCCAAAGCACCAAATTCAAATAGAATGAAGAAGAAATTGAAACAGACTACAAAGAAACCGGGGCATCCTAGTTCTCAATACCCATCTGAAATCCTCTAAGTTTGATAAATAACCAAGTCGAAAAAAATCTCCGGGTTTTTGGTGTCACATTCCGGGTTTTCTTTTTTTTCGGGTACCCCAATACCCTGCACAGCCACGACCCGCCCGCGCTCATTTTATATTTTTTTTTTCTGTCATGTCCGATTGCAGCCAAAATTCAGTTAAAATTTCCATGCTTTTTTTTTTCCCATTATGGTTCCCGATTTGTGAGGGCCCCTTTAGCCAACTTTGTGTATGAAATTTGTTGTTCCAAAACCCGGGGTACATGTCTGCATTTTGGGAAAAAAAAATTGTCCCCCGATTTTAAACACCCATGATCAGAAACCGGGGGCTTTTTTTTTTTCCCACCCATGTTTTGTTTTTCCCTATTTAAAATTTTTTTTTAAAAGAAAATTTTTTATCATCCTTTAAGGGAAAGAAAACAAATTGTTTTGGGAAAAATTTCATAAAAAAATTGTCAAAAAAACAGGGATATGGAAAAATATTTAAGCATACCAAAATGAATAATGACGGGACTGTCATAAATTAAGAAAAAATCGATTCCCCGTGGGTCATTCAAACCCTAAAAATTTTTGGTTTCCCAAGCCTAATATATTTAAAGTAAGGAGGGATGTTTGATTTAAAGGGGTGCTATTCCCCCGTCAAAACTTTCAACAGGGCTTGAATGGGTTTCCTGTTTAAGATGAAACAAATGAAAAATTTCTGGCTCATTTTTGCAACAATGGTAATATGCTTACCATGTGGTTTTTTTCACTGAGTTAATCAAAACACACTCAAATTTTCCCCGTTGATTTAAATTTGTCCCTTTAAAAGGATCTTTCTGAAAGGTAAAAAAACAATCTAGGGGTTGAAAACCCAATTTTAAAGGGGAAAAAAAAAATCATGTTGAAAAAATAACATTTTTTTAAAATTTTTGTGTTTTTGTAAAAAAATTTTTTGAAAAGTTTTTAAAAAAACTGTTATAATTTTTTTTGGGTTTTAATTATTTTGGCTCAAGGTGGGCACGTATGGGTGCGTTGTCTCCCAAAGGGGGCATCCCCGCCTTTGGGATCATCTATCTCTCAAAGGGGCCAAAACCTACCCCCTTTTTTTCAGCAATAACATGGACATCCCCGGCCCTAATGAGTGCATTTTCCTGCTGGGGTGACAGGCCTCCGAAACGGCACCGCATGGGTTCCAGGCGCCCAGACAATCACCACTATGTCAAGGTGCCAGTAGGTTATATGGGAAAAGGTTTAAAATCCCAGACTGATCCCCCCCATGTCCAAGGTTAGTAGGACCATGGG